>JACXGK010001622.1:44458-57489 GCA_016801125.1 Novumbra hubbsi | reverse complement strand
TCTAAAGCATACTGGATGACAGGGAAAACCCCAGGGTTGACACCCGCACTCTCACGTTAAGTGACATGAGACCTTAGAGTCAATAAATAAGATGGAGAAAAGGTTAAAAAACCAGGGTGTAGACTGACAGCAGTTGGAGAAGACATACAAGCGGCGCAAACCTGGCATACTCTCCGGATAACTCGCTTGTTTGTCAGTTTGTACTTCCAGGTGAGGTATAGGCTCCTTTGTTGTCGAGGGATAAATGGTTTCGCTCGAGGATTGGGTTTCCATGTGTCCATCCCTGATTGTGGCACGGGAGTGCCAATCCTCTCCCCCTCCAGCTGCCAGCCGTCTTACCACAACAACGCATATGCCTACACAGCATCCAAAGAAAGGAAGAAATAAGGCCTACATTATATTGGTCGCCATTGGGGTGAGGTTGACTCCTTTACTGAACAAAACAGGCCTTATGTACAGCTTTACTTTTCTTGAAGTTCGACATAAAAAACAATGCTGTACTGTTTGCAGATTGGTTTGTCCCAAAACCGTTCTTGTATGTTATTGAAAGACTTGAGGTATGTCCGCAGTCACTTTTTGGGTACTTCAAAGGCTGGCTTGGCTTAACGTTCTTTTACCCACTCCACGCGTTTGGCCGTAGGACATTTAGTACACCACGATTTCCATTCAAATTAACATTCCAGAATGTATGGAAACACTTAAAAAGCATGGATTGTGAACAGTAGGGATGCACAGATAAGGTCTTACCTGATAACAAAATACTTGAAAATGTAGATTTTGCATCAGATTGTGCTTCTAATTAGGGATGTCACGATACAACTTTCGAGTACTGAACTTTAAGTACCTTACGATAAAGAGTACCAATCCAATACAGCCATTTTTATTTTGTTGACGTGCTATTATTTACATTATTCTTGTTTTGCAATCACACAAAGGCCATTTAACAAATACCACAATCGATTGGGGTTCACTAATTTCGTGTTGTTAGCAATGACAGGACATTCTTCTTTTTTACATTGATAAACATTACTTCACAAAGTTCTATCCAATCGCTTTAGTGGTGGGACATCAACGTAACCCACAGACGTTGCAATCCTGCTAGCTTGACCCTGCTCTACCTGATTGAAAGACTTGTACGCATAGAGACAGCCCTTGGTGGCTTGCTATCAAATTACCACAAAATGTGTTTGGAGAATGACGAAAGCGAATGAACTGAGCTAACTCATACACGTAACCATTTTCATTTTGTCCGAGTACTGGGCACACCTGCATTTATTTTCAAGTAGCCTCCAATGTCCAACAGCCGGCGCTATTCACCTGTATTTGATTCAACGTTGTATTTTCATTGTCACTGGAAATAAAAAGTGCAAGACTGCAGTCTGCCAAGCAGTTAGCTAACTAAGCAAATCAACAAGTGTTCAATTCTGTGAAAGTATGTGTTTCTCCCATTGTTTTTGACAAAAATATATGTAAAATATATAGCTACCTAACCGTTTGGACAAGTGTCTAACGTCCCTGTTTATGCGGTTTTGTAGTAGTCTTATATGAGCCCGTCAAATTTACGAAAACTCTATCTAAGCACGTAACATATCAGGTTCTTCATTCTCATTATTAGCTTGCTACAGTCAGTAACTATAGTCTAGCAACTATGACATAATTAACACATCTCGTCTGTTGGCAGCTGGTAATATAGACAGCAATAAAATATATATATTTTTGTTAAAAGGATATAACTACTTAGTAATAACGCAACACTTACACCGTTCGCAATTCGCAGAATAATCGCTGGAGTAGATTTTCAGTAATTATAAGACGACTAGCAGCTGCTTATTGTGAGGGAGCAGACATCTTTCTTGACTCTAGTCAGCATTCCACATAGCATTTCCCAAACAGCTCCCCGCACTGGTGAGAATGTGGTTCAGCTATAAATAAAGGCAGTTAAGTTTGCACACACATACTCGATAGTATAGTATAGTGAAGTATAGTATAAGACTATAGTGAAGTCTTTTGACCATTAAAATAACATCAGATTGATCAGAAAACAGCGTAGACGCTATTAATGATGAAAATTACTATTGTAGGTGGAAACTGATGATGGAATATCTGCATAGGCACTTGTTCTAATGGCAGGTTGTGCTTGCTATTCTAAGTTCATTTTAAAATGCTATCTGATCATTACAAAATCCTTTTGAATTTATGTTGGCACAGGTGAAAGCAGTTGTTCTGATTAAAGAAGCAATAAAACTGTCCTTCTTCAGACTATTTGAATATCTGGAGTATCAGCAGTTGTGGATTTGATTACAAGCTCAAAATGAAAAGAAATGTAAAACAAAATATTGAAATGAACACAGACACTGGACAGAGGAAGATTGGAAAAATACTTTATGAAATTAATCAAATTTTTAGGTGTTCAGGTCACAAAGAACACTTGCATTTACATTTCTGGCATTTAAACACTCTTATCCAGAGCGACTTACTCCAAAGGTATCTTGGAAAACAAACATCTAACATCACTTCTAAGAAGCACAAAAAAGATTAAGATGCTGGAGAAGTGCTTGATACCATCTGTCAAACATGGTGGAGGCAATGAGTTTTTCCCCACCTACTGTACAACAGGAAATTGACCCAAAGTACAGCTTCAAACTGTGCAAGCAATTATTTAGGAAAGAAGGAGTCAATTGGTATTCTGTCTATAATGGAGTGACCTGCACAGTCAACAGATTGCCAAAGGTCTGCAAGGCTGTAGTGCTGCAAGTTGAGTATTCTTTGACAAAAGCAAACTGAACGGTAGTGCAAACCTTCAAAACATTTGTGTTTCTGTATCCTGGTATTGAAAAAACAAAGTCCAAGGGCTACGTGGAGGCAATTCCAGTATATATGGCACTCAACCCCCTGCACTTCAAGATAAGAAAAAGGGCATGGATATAAAGCCAGGGTGTACACTGACACTCACTTGACAAAAGCTATTCAAAGGAAGGAACACTCCAATGCAACTATGAAGTAGGTAATCATAATCTACCATGTTCATATTTATTTATTCAATTTTCCATTTATCACAGTCAATTATAAAATGTTTCATATTCCATTGCTCATCTTTAACAGCCCTGATCAGACAACCCTGTGGACCAAACTGGAGGAGCTGGAATGTCACTTCACCTGGGAGCTGGATGCCAGCCGGTACAAGCTGCTATGTATCAGAGATCACCTGGAAGACATGGGGAATGACATGAGCTATCCATGGCAGGGTCAGAAATATAACTTGTTGGCTTATATTCACCACACACTGGGCTCCAACGATGATGCTCTGCAGTCCCTCAAAAAGGCAGAAGAGGCCTTTCACCAAAACCCTCCTTCAGAAACAACAGGTCCTTGGATGCTAGCCACCTATGGCAACCTTGGCTGGGTGTACAATCACCTGGGCAACCAGGAAGAGAGCAAGGGGTACATAAAGAAGGTTGAAGAACTGCAACGGGATAACCCCTCGCCGTTCCAGGGGGAACTGCACCCCGAGGTGTTTGCTGAAAAAGCCTGGACCCTGATGAAGTTTGACCAGGACAAAAAAAGGAGAGCAATTGAGTATTTCCAAATAGCCATTAGGATGAAACCCGAACAAAATGAGTGGCACTCAAGCTATGCTTTGGCTCTAGAATCAGTTCAACCCTTTTGCCCAAACACAGAGGTTTTACAGAAGTTAAAACTGGCAAAGGAACATGATCCAGGCAACTTGTTTGTAGCAGGGGTCTACCTGTTAAAACTAGGTAGGGTTGCCCAGAAGGAAGCTTGCCAGCTGGCAAAGCAAATTCTAGATAAGCCTGTCAGCTGTTATAATGGTCTTAGACCCGTCATTTTGTTTTATATCGCATGTTTTTCACACAATGAGGCTATTGATCTTGCAGAGGAGGCTTTGAAAAGGCATCCAAATGTGCGCTACCTGAAAAAGTGTCTAGCAGAGTCCTACAAACGGAAAATTTACTCAAGGGAGGACAATCCAAGGAGACAGATCCTGATCGACAGAGCCATCAGTCTCTACACCGAAGTGATCTCACGCTACCCAGAGACATCAATTAAAATGAAACTGGACCTTGCTAGCATCTATGCAGCATCCGAAATTGACAGGAGGGATCTTGCTGATCAGATCTATGAAGAATTACTCTCCAGTGTTCAGGAGCTAACCCTGTTACAAAGACTGTATAATCATTACGCTAAATATCTGAATTATAGCCTTCAAGATTGCAACAAATCAATCGATTATCACATGAAGGCGGCAGAAATACCACATCCTAACAACTATGGTAGAAATAGTTTAAACATTTTGAGAAAAATCGCCCAACGAGGAAGAAATCGAAGATGTGCAGAAATTCAAGAATTTCTCCAAGATTTTGAGTTTGATGGGCAATGAGTAAAATTAGGAAGAACTGAAACACTTTAAAAATGGAATATGAATGAAATAATCAACAGCACATTAGCAAAACAGAATTTCAAATAGGGCTGGGTCTTTATAAGATCTTTATTTGTATGAATCTGAGAATCTTTCAGTAAAACTCCCTCTAATGTAAGTCGCTGTATGAATTGAAAAGATACCAAAAACCAAGTACAACCATTTCCCCTTGTTCTGTATGAAGGAGAAATCATATGACTCATTGTTATTACAACAGCTCTCAATCCAGCAAATAAATCTATACAACAAAGACATTGCAGAGTAATTTGTTCAAACCACTGAACAACTCCATACACTAGTACATAGGGTTGGCGACAGTCTCATATGAACTGCACATTTCAGAAATTGTTTGATTCCCTCTGTACATCGCCTGAAAATACATAAAAATGCAATCAGATGCCAACTTGAAATACAAAATACAAGGGAGTCCATACACGGATGTACAAATATTGTCACATTAACGTTTAAAATAAAAAAGGAAATATACGAGGGAACAATATACAAAGCGGGTCATTCGTTTCCTCTTCGGCTCTTCTTGTGGCTCTTTTTTGAACTCCTTGAAGACAAATATAAAACAGGAGTAAGTGCCATTCTCACTTCCTATCATCAGCTGGTATTCACAAAGAACTCAACTACACTGAGAACATAGAAAGCTGTTTTTAAAACTTCAAATATATTGGTACAGCAGTGAGGATTGTATTCTCCCTCACCTTTCTGGGGATTTGGAGTGACTACGATGCCTGTGGCTTCTGTGATGCCCTGTGACACAAAAAGAGAGACAGCTCTAGGTCAGCCTGGGGCAGACACCTCGGCAGCCACCATCAGAAATATAAACACAGGTGCAACTTCTCATTGCGCCTTGGCGGTTGACGTGGTTACGACACCTGGGGACTTTGAGCGGTGACGTCTTTCTCGGGAACGGCTGCGGTGGCGGCGGGGGCTTTTGCTGCGGTGACGTTCTCGTCTGGGGGAGGGGCTGTGTGTGCACAGGTGACACAGCAGAAACCATACAGACTACATTTAGTGTCTGGACGTCTTAAATCAAATGCTTACATATTATACCTTTAGAGTTAGGAAATCAAAGTACAGCAAATTGAAATACAATGAGAATGACTTACCTCCGCCTCTTGGGCGATCTGCTCCTCCTGGGCAAGAAAAAGGATATATTTAGTGGTGTAAAGTCATGCAAAAGATGACAAGAAACATGTACATTGCGTTGGTAGTTTATAGAGATAAAATAGACGGCTTGCTGTTTACCTTCTGGGCGAGCGGCTGCGTCGGTAGCGTGGAGAGGGCGAGCGACGAGGCCTGTCGTTGTCCCGATAACTCCGTCTGTGTGGTGGTTCTGGGGTCTGAACTCGCTCCGGCTACAGACAAAGACAGACACATGGTTAATATTAAAAATAAAACAAACCCTAACACTCTAGCCTAGTATTACAGTGAGCCTATTCAGGCTTTAGGTAGATGACTACCTTATCCTCTTCTTCATCCTCCTCGTCGCTGGTCTCCACCTCATCCAGGTCCTCTTCCAAGGCGCTGATTCGTGTGTCTAACAACTCTGCTTCCTCAAGCACCTGCCTTTTCTATAATGGACACAGGTTAACGGCCTAGGTCAGTTGGACATGGGGTGTGGTGAGAACATACAGTGCCTATAGGAAGTCCACACGCACCTGAACTTCTTCATCGTGTCATTGCCTCAGAGTTTCATTCATTTACATCAGGACATCGGGACACCCCCTCCCCCTTAATACAAACTTTTAAATGGGAGTTTTTTTTGTGAAATTACCATTGCTATTATTTTAAATGCAACAGGCTCCACTCTCCTTGAAATAGCAATCCTAAATTAGCTCAGCTGTTACCTACCACCTCTGAAATCAGAACCAAGTTAATTAGCCGCCACGTGTTAAATTGTGCTGATTCACATGATTTCGGGATAATTATAAGAGTTTCTGTAGGTTCCGTTGGTCGGGAAGTGAACTGCAAAGCAAACGCTTAACAGTGAATTTACCAGGAGTTTTAAAAGGTCATAGGGACAAAGTTGTCGAATGACAGACTATTGGATGGGTATAAAATATGTCAAAGGCCTTGAATATCTATTGGAGGACAGTCAAGACGATTTAAACAAAGTGGAAGGTGACGGCACCATCAAGTATCTGTCTAGAACAGGCCGCCCCTCTAAACCGCATGACTAGGCAAGGAGGAGACTTAGAAAGGCCAATAGCAACCTTGAAAGGTTTATAAGCTATAATGGCCAAGCCAGGTAAGTTTGCTTTTGTCAACAACATACACATCCCTCTTTAAAGTATGACAACAAAAAAGCAATACGGAGATTCTGTAGCTACGTGGCAAAAGTTGTATGGTCTGACAAAGCACACATTTAACTATAATACAACTGTATGACCAAAATTAACCATCCCTACTGTCAAGGAAGATGGTACTGCATGTTTATGGGGTGTTTCTCATCATCAAAAAGCTGAGGAACTAACTCAACAAAATGTGAATGTTTAACATGGTGTAGTAATTCTATAGCCACTGTGGGGAGGGCAACTGACCTGAAGCCTGGGCAGGATAATGTCACACATTCTCTCAGCGTGTAGCAGTTCATCGATAAACTCATCAACGTGTTGTAGCTCAAACTCTGAAGATAGGGGGAGAGGAGATGCACTTAAAACCAAGACACCATGTACAATCAAACACTATCACATTACCCATAACAAAGAGAAAAACAAATGTTTGGGCTTTGTTTTTTATAATCCTTAACCTCTGCAACCACAAATTGCATGTGTTTGAATTTAGTTTACCAACCCTGTCTTACATCATTAACATTATATAAAATGACAAAGAACTGACCCCCATTACGGTTCTGACACTTGATTTTTCTGTAGTCATTGTACAGTGGCTCCAGGTATTTGTAGCAATCCACTGATGTCCCAGTTAACCTCATGTACATTGCCCCAAGCAGGCGGACATACCTAAGATAAAGACCAACATCATAGTAAAGTTCCTACAGTAAATGGAATAGATGTTGGCATCATAACATTTATCAAGTTGGAAGGTGGCAGACAACACCCAAAGAAATGTCTTGAAAGACTTGTAATATATATCATAATCTACTGAAACTTACTTGAAATCCTCGTTCTTGATGAATTCGACTATAATGTCTTTCTCTGGCTGGATTTGCAGCATCTTCAATGTAAGACACAGGAAGGGTGTAGGTTTGATATTGCCCCCATATACCCCACCGACAAACTTCAGCGCCATAGCTTTGTCAACGACAAGTTCCGCTGTTGAACAAGAAAAAAACAAAAAACATTCAGGTCAGATTATCGTGCATTGCATCAAATGATTCTTGTTCTTTTTGTAACCTATACACATTCCATTCTTCTGAAACGAAATACACGTATAAATGCCATCATTAACAAATGGAGGACAGTGCTACGAATTTGTATTGCAATTAATCGGCTAGTTAAACTAAATTAACTCGCTAACATGTCAAAACTAGAATTTGGTTATTTGCTAACGTTAGCAATATGGCTATGCATCCGACTCACTAACCCGTAAGTCCAAAACATTCTTCTTTCCAATACTTTGATTCATATATTCGAGTACGAATAATTTTCTCCACCAAGTATTGTGGATTTGTTCCATGTATACTGTTTGCATCTTTAACCGTCCGATTGGCCATCTTTACTGGTCAAAACTCTAAACGAAATGTGTTTATCGGAATTGAATGTGGAGTTTGGTTTGTAAGTGTACACTTTCCGGTTCACAAGCGTACATATCCGAGTCAGTACGCGAACGCGTTCATTGGTAAATGCTTTAGAGTCACGTGGAAAGCACGCAATTTTCGCGCGAAAGTTAGCCAGCTAGCCGGTGTAACAGAGCTTTGACAATGTTTTACGTTTTCTAGTTACGCAAAATTCCTTATTCGTTATCTGGCTATGCTATAGTGCATATTTGTTTATATTTATCTTTAATTTATTTTAAATGGCTTAGACTATTATCAGAACAGTTGTCTACACAAGTTCTAGTGTCTTTGTTGGCTCTTTTCGTGTAAGTTGGGGGCCAGTTAACTTGGTAGCTAACTAGCTACCCAGTAAGTTTACTTGACTTTCCTTTTCATTAGCTGTGTAAGTAACGTTACTCAATGTTAAGACTATGCACGACTTCGAGGTTTGGTTGTTGGGTAACTGTAACGTAACTATCTTTCTCCTTAGCAAATTATTAAATAATTCACTTCGTCAAGATTTGAAATAATGGTTCGCTACTTTACAAGATTGAGGGTAAGACGTGTCTACAAATGGGGTGGGACACCGTCAAATTTCGACAGAAAATTAAAGACCTATGTTTTTGAGTGAGTTGTTTATTGTCATCATGCAAACACGACCGTTTTCCAACTACTATTTGAGTCTTTAAAGATAATGTAGACTTTTTTTCTTTCTGTAGTTCTTTGAACATCAGTGTAGAGGGTCAGCCTGGAGTTACCACTGTGACTCCTGGCCAGTATGTCCTCATTGAAGGAGATAATGGTGACAACCCCTTTGTTGCCAAGCTTCTCAAGTTCTTTGGTGACGGTGAGTCCAATAGCCCAAAACTTAATGTCCCTCCAATGTATGTCTTTTAAACAGGTTGAAAAGTATCTTTTTGGTTGAGGAACATTGTCTTTATTGGTCTTTGTGCTAAATCGATTGTCCTCCAACCGTTTGACCTTTCTTGTTCACAGAATCTAATGAACAGAAGAAGGCTCAGGTCCAGTGGTTTGTGCGTGTGTGTGAAGTTCCTCACAACAAGAAGAAGCTACTGGGCAGGACCCCCCACCCCCAGGAGGTCTTCTACTACCTGGGAAACTCATGTGACAATGAGATCGACGCAGAGTCCATCCTGAACGCTGTACAGGTGAGTCCCTCCCATCACCAGGTGAACAATAGGCATTGGTTACTCTGCGTCAGACCCTGCGGTCTTGATTGGCCAATACAACCAAGCGTGTCGTTATTAATGTTAAGCCCCCGTTCCACAGGTCCAGTATGTCCCTGTTAGTGCTCCTTTCCCAGAGCCTGGAATCAAGGACACCCTGTATGTAAAGCTGTCCTGGGACACCAAGACCTTCAAAGACCTTGACCCTGCCCTGATGCAGGATACCCCCGCCCTGGCCTCGCCACCTCCTCGCCTCCGACCCGCCTCCCCGTGCTCCCCCCCCGCTGCAGTGTCTCGGGGCCCTGTGGGTCGCAACCTGCCCACGCCGGACCCCATGGTGATGAGGAGAGCAGGGTCCGCGTCTTACGCCAGAGGCACCGTGAGCGCGGGCAAGGCGGTCCCCGACCAGGCAGAGTCCGTCCACTCCGCCGCCAAGCTGTCGGCCTCCAAAACCCTGAGCGCCAAGAGGAGGGGCAGCTCCGCCGTCACTCCGGGCGTACGGAAGAAACTGCAGCTCAGCGTCGGTGACAGTAAGTGTTTATCTCTGAATGGGGGTTTTCTTCTGTAGTTGTTTGCATATCGTGTTTTGCGAGAGTCCCGGTGTCCTTATCTGTATGTTCTACCGTGAGGTCCAGAGAAAAGAATGACCAGAAAGGATGACTTCTGTGAACTCTTGGATGAGGAGGTGGACTCTGAGAAGGCCCTGGCCAGCAAACTGAACACCTCCCCACGCTCCCTCCAGCATGGCTACAGCCTATCTCCGATGAGCGGCCGCAGGCCCCCTACCAGCCTCGGGGGGTACCCCCTGAAGCCCACCGCCATCATGCTGGACAGGCTGTCTCCTACGGCCCTGGGAGAACAGGACTCCTCAAGGTACGGTTGGACACAGATCTGACAGGATGCTGCGGTTGTATTGGACTGACATCGTTGGCCGATTATCTACATTAATACGACCTCGAAGATGGCGCACAATGTAGTTGGAAGATAATATATGTCTGCGTTTTTTGGCCTGCGTGGTTAATCCAATGATACTTGAAATTTCTAAATTGACAATGAAAACCTACTCTATTTTATGTAGGAAAAATCTGAACAAGACACATTATCGTTTTGTTATTCCATCAATATTTCGGTACACCAGTAGTGATCGTAGCTTATTAGGTTTACTAAGTTAGGTAGAGTAAACCTAGTCCCTTAATATGCAACAACCCACATAAATGGCAGATAGAGGCTGTGCAAAATAATCCCCCTGGAATGTATAACTAATTAGCACTTATTTCACAGAAGGTTATTGGTCTCCTTTATTAAGAGTTGGTATGTATGTTTCTTGGCTAATTCAGTTTTGTTCAAATACTTGATAGTTTATCAATCGTCACACTGTAACTGCTAGCAAATTCATCTGTTTTCAGCTAATTGCAGTATTCGGCCCTAAAGCTGTGATTTTTTACTTTGGCCCCTGAGCGTTGACTTCACTTGAGTGACTTGTGTACGTTTTTGAATGTTTTATTTAAAAGCCATAGCAGGCCACCACGCGTCCACAGCGCCTGCGTAGAGTGTGCCAGTTTACCAGACATCTGAAGGAGTTTCTTATGCAGTTATTGTCTTTTTCAATCTCACCTTTTTTGCAATGGCTTGATTGGGACTTGCTAATTTTGTTAGTCCTGACTGGACTTTTTACACTGTTATTGTCCTGTCAATCGTACAGCCCCCATTATCATGTCCTGGTTATGGAAGTTTCAGACTAGTCCTGGATGACCCCCTGAATGTCTCAGAGGAGTCACGCAGTGAGCCCGACAGTGTCTTTCCTTCTTAGGGATATGTTGCTTGGTGTGGCTCCCCTGATCCTGGAGGATGAGGTGTTTGAGGCAGGGTTACCTACTGGCACTGCTAAAACCCCCAAGAAGAGGCAGGCCACTCCCAGGAGGAAGTATTTCCAGGAGAAGTGAGTGGGCCAACCCAGGTTCGGTGACTGAACCACGGGTGTGTTGTTGGGTCACGGTCACTGGGTGGCTAGCAGTCTGGTTCAGGAAGCGCGGTGATGGTCTGCCTGTGAGTCTTCATAGACACGGCTCTGCAGCAGTTAGTGACACATGTAGTTTGAGGTTAAATGCACATCTAATGAGTGTCACTCCAGAAGACGCGGTTATGATGGTTGGCTAGGGGACATTTGTTGTAATCGCAGATTGCAAATTGACCCTCTCCTCATTCTCCTCTGTTCCTAAAGAACTACCACCCCCTCCAGGAGGAAAGACTCCGCCATGTCCATAAGAGAACCTTCTCTGGGGGTGTTGTGAGTAGAACCGATTCATGTTCTTATTATGCAGTTCAGTTAGAGTATTGTGTTGTCTTATTTTAAATCTTATTATAATTCTACATTTTCTTTCTCAGGGCAGAGGAAGATTCAGAAAACTCGCCTGTGCAGCTGGTTGACATGACTCCACGCTCTAAGAGGAAGTCGGCCCAACTGGTGGCGTCACGTATCAGGAAGCAGTTGTAAGTACTAGCTGTTATGTGCCACTGGTATGCTTGTATCAGCAGGGGGAAAGTCAGGAACAAGATATGCTAGTCTTCCATCCATAACTAAGAAAGTATGCCACCGTTCCTACCAGCTGATGAAGGCTGTCAAGCGGCCAACAAGAGCCTCCAGGGGCCCCATCCAGCTCCATGACACCACGTCATTTGAGTACCGTTTCACACATTATAATGGATAAGCCTACCTAATGCGTTTCTTTTTGTCCAACGTTCCTCGCCTTACAGTGGACAGTATTCAAATGCAGTAAGCTAAACCGCGCCCTGGTCAATTGTATTTCCATTTAAGTCACCACGCGCTTTTATGGACAAAATACGATCATGAAAATGCATTTTCGCCCCAGTGATAAATACGGTTACTTCTGTAGCGTGAAGCTGGCCCATGTCGTCACAGAACAAGTTACATTCTAACAGAATTTATTTTGAAAATGAAATGTCAAAACGTTATTCAATTTCAATATTGTCATAGAAGGTCAATATGTGTAAATGCATTTGTAAAATTGTCCCCTATGGGCTTCCATTGTCGACTGCTAGTTGCTTTGTTTTCTTATTAATGATGTGGTGGATGAAGGCTGTTCATTCAGTTCACTTTGTGCCTCAGGAAGTAGGAAGCCAGGTTGTATTGTCCCACTATTATATGTCCCTGAATTGTTATCTTTCCATTGAAGGAATTTGTTGGAAAACACCCAGGAGCTGATCTCCGATGGGGAGGATGGTGATGACAGTTTCGCTCCCTCCAAGAAGGACCTCCAGAGCAGCAGCGAGGAAGAGATGGAGGAAGAGGAGGCGTCTGAGAGCGAGGAGACCGCGGCAAAGATGACAAAAGGAAGGCATCGCAAATCCTCCGCCACCCCAGCCAGGACACCACGCAAACCCTCCAGCAAGAAGGTTGGTATGTTACAGGAGACTTGTGCCTGGTTAATGTTTCCAAGTTCATATTCTGTCCTGTGCTCTGAAAGGGATTGAGGATAGGGGTGTTTTTGTTTTACCTATCCAGGCCACCCCCAGTACTCCCCGGACCCCTCGCACCCCCCGTCACGCCACTCCCAGCATTCCTAGTCGGACTCTCCCGGCCCGGAAGCCTGGGAACATCCTGGAGGAGGCCCGTGCCAGGTATGGACAGAGTTTTTTTTTTTTTTTTTTTTTTTTTTTT
>JACXGK010001622.1:23955-44358 GCA_016801125.1 Novumbra hubbsi | reverse complement strand
GGGTAAGCAGGTGCTTCAGAAAAGGTTGTCACTGGTGGGACCACTCTGGGTATCAATGAAATGGGGGGAAAACCGCCACTAACTTTTACTATGAGTGTATAATGAACATACTTCCGAAACTATCACTTCTAGTCATGAACCGTTCAGAGGACTTGTCTTGAGTAATGAAAGAGAAAATCACGTTGGGTTCATATACTGTGATGGTAAACTACTATGAAGAATCTTTGTTTTTGGTGCCTTTCACACATGACCATAGTGAGGTGTTCTTAGGTATTGGGATTTTATTCAGCAGCATTCAAGTTGACCTGTGCGTCTTCTCCAGGTGTATGTATATCTCCGGTGTCCCGGGAACTGGGAAAACCGCCACGGTCCACGAGGTGATCCGCTGTCTACAGCATGCCGCTGACGTGGATGAAATCCCCACATTCCGATTTGTGGAGATCAATGGCATGAAGATGACCGACCCTCACCAAGCCTATGTTCAGATCTTACAGGTACACACTGTCATGCTAAAATTAGCCTAACCCTTGTGTTTACTTTATTCCTCGTCTATTATGACTAACCGTAACCTTAGTTTTCACCCTCTTCCTCATCCATAATACCAAACTACCCTAGTTTTTACTTTAAACCTCAATATGCAGTGCCCGTTTAGAGATGTAAATTACCTCAACTGAAAGCTGGCAGTCAGGAGTTTAACGTCTGTCATTGTTTCATCTTAAATTCAATGTGCTGGAGTACAAAGCCACTATCACAAAAGTTGTCACAGGCAAAATTCGTATGGCCTGCTCTGTAAGCTAAGCCTAAAATATACTTTTTTCCCCACTGTAAGCACCGGCAAAAAGTCTTCATTTTCCTGTGATGCCTTCTGTCTAGTATAGCACAGCATGTGTAATGTGGCATAGCACAGCATGTGTAGTGTAGCACAGCACAGCATGTGTAGCGTAGCACAGCACAGCATGTGTAGCGTGGCACAGCACAGCATGTGTAGCGCGGCACAGCACAGCATGTGTAGCGCGGCACAGCACAGCATGTGTAGCGCGGCACAGCACAGCATGTGTAGCGCGGCACAGCACAGCATGTGTAGCGCGGCACAGCACAGCATGTGTAGCGCGGCACAGCACAGCATGTGTTGCGCGGCACAGCATGTGTTGCGCGGCACAGCATGTGTTGCGCGGCACAGCATGTGTTGCGCGGCACAGCATGTGTTGCGCGGCACAGCATGTGTTGCGCGGCACAGCATGTGTTGCGCGGCACAGCATGTGTTGCGCGGCACAGCATGTGTTGCGCGGCACAGCATGTGTTGCGCGGCACAGCACAGCATGTGTTGCGCGGCACAGCACAGCATGTGTAGCGCGGCACAGCACAGCATGTGTAGCGCGGCACAGCACAGCATGTGTAGCGCGGCACAGCACAGCATGTGTAGCGCGGCACAGCACAGCATGTGTAGCGCGGCACAGCACAGCATGTGTAGCGCGGCACAGCACAGCATGTGTAGCGCGGCACAGCACAGCATGTGTAGCGCGGCGTAGCACAGCATGTGTAGCGTGGCGTAGCACAGCATGTGTAGCGTAGCGTAGCACAGCAAAGCATGTGTAGTGTAGCGTAGCACAGCATGTGTAGTGTAGCGTAGCACAGCTTGTGTAGTGTAGCGCAGCACAGCATGTGTGGTGTAGCGCAGCACAGCATGTGTGGTGTAGCGCAGCACAGCATGTGTAGTGTAGCGCAGCACAGCATGTGTAGTGTAGCGCAGCACAGCATGTGTAGTGTAGCGCAGCACAGCATGTGTAGTGTAGCGCAGCACAGCATGTCTGAAACCTCCTGCTGTTTCCAGAAACTAACAGACCAAAAGGCAACGGCCGACCACGCTGCAGCCCTGTTGGAGAAGAGGTTCAGTAACCCCGCCCCCAAGACGGAGACCACTGTGCTATTGGTGGATGAGGTGAGGTCCCCATTTAATGCCTTTTTCTCAACACTAAGGATAGGTTTAGTTTTGATTGTAGATTATGGGTTCAAGACAAATAATTGTGACCATACATTTCTGGTCTTGTAATTTGTTTTCTACCACTGATCCCCCATCCCCAGTTGGACCTGCTGTGGACCAGGAAGCAGAACGTCATGTACAACCTGTTTGATTGGCCGACGAGGCGCCATGCGCGCCTGGTGGTGTTGACCATCGCCAACACCATGGACCTCCCGGAGAGGATAATGATCAACCGAGTGGCCAGCCGACTGGTAAACACACCTCACCACCACATGAGGGCGCTGTTCCACTGACGCGGCTTTTGGAATATGCGTTTGTGCTTGTTCGTAAAACTTGCCAATAAGAGTCTTGTCCACAGCTCTTCAACACATTCTGTTTCTGCATTTAGTATAACAGGATATGTTTTGTTTGAATGCTCTCGTCTTTGTGTCTAGGGTCTCACCAGGATGTCCTTCCAGCCATACAGCTTCAAGCAGCTCCAGCAGATTATTACGTCCCGACTGAACAAGGTCAAGGCTTTCGAGGAGGACGCTCTGCAGCTTGTCTCCAGAAAGGTAGGACGCCGTCAAATTCCGATGCCTTGTCATTTTGCTTTGTCGTGGAACGTTCCGGCAGATGGCGTGGTGTTTATTAATTTTTTGTCTGTACCTATCAGTCTGTGGTCTGCTTCTCAAACAGCTGCCCTTCACCTGTCCTCTAGGTGGCAGCGTTGTCAGGAGACGCCCGGCGCTGTCTGGACATTTGCCGGCGCGCCACCGAAATCTGCGAGCACTCGGCCTCCCAGCCATCCTTCACGGGATTGGTGGGAATGAGTCATGTGATGGAAGCGCTGGATGAGATGTTCTCTTCCTCCTACATCACAGCCATCAGGTAAGAGACACCCAATTTGGTTAACGGGACTGTCGGTATTTGGCTTTTCAACCTGATATCTGTCAGTCCGGTCTTATTGTCCCTTTGATCCTCCGTTGTGCGTCTCCGTTTTAGATGTGCGTCAGTGCAGGAGCAGCTCTTCTTGAGAGCGGTTCTCGCAGAGTTCAGGCGCCTGGGATTGGAGGAGGCAACCTTCCAACAGGTATAGACCCTACTAGGGCGAGCCCATCTACCCATCTCATCCGTTCATTGTCTTGAAGTATTTGGCGGGTGACTGGTTCAGTTTTCTAGTATTTCTTTTTACTTTGGCAAATGACGGATGACAATATGGTGGAAGTATAGACTGTCAGCTTTAAATTGTGCTTGTTTTCTGACAGCCACTACTTGTTTAAAAACTGAATTTTACATTTTGTGTAACTTAATGCATTACACAGTTGATTTTATAAAAGTCACTACAGCCCCAAGATCATCTCTTTGAAATATTCTTTCAGCTGAAAGGCCCCACCTAGCAAGCCAGTCATTGTTTTAGATGAAAATATCAGACAACCCAGTTCTATCCTGTTTAAACACAGAGCAGAGTATCCATCTCCTCAAATGAGCTACGGCACACCTGAACCCCATGTTGATTATGATTGCTGGTGAATTGTCTAACACGGGTGGAGCTGCTTTTCAGACCACTCCCTCAAGAACGGTGTCTCGGGTAGAGTGTCCACCCGAGTCCCCCTTCAAAAACGGATGACTATTGCCTAGTTCCTTCTAAACTCCCCTCCCCCCAGGTGTTTGTGCAGCACCAGGCGCTGTGTCGTGTTGAAGGCCTCCAGCCCGTCAGCGTGTCAGAGGGCCTGGCCGTGTGTCAGCGCCTGGGGGCCTGCCGTCTCCTGCTGCTGGAAGCCAGCCGGATGGACGTACTGCAGCGAGTCCGGCTCAACGTCAGCCAGGACGATGTGCTCTACGCGCTCAAGGCAGACCGGGCGTGAGACCTGCCGGGGCTCCTTGTACAACAGGATTTATTTTCTCCGTTTGGGACGGGCTTGCCGAATCGCCAGGCGTTCGGTCGTTGAATTGCGGTTCCTTGCCCAGTTGCGAGAAACGAACCCACGATAAACATTGTCTAGACCACGCTAACATCACGGTTGGACCGCTTGGACCTACGCCTGATCTTAAGGACTGCGAACATGAATGCCACAGAAACCTCTGATTGATTGGTGCTGTGGGAAGATACAGGGGTTTCTTTCTGATCTTGCCATCAAATTAGATTCAAAGGAGTATTTGATTGAGGTTGGAATACCGGCAATATATAAGGCAATATCAGAAAGTAAGGCAATATGGTGGCAATTTGTATAAGGCAATAAGGTGGCTCTTTCAGAGGCTGATTGCTTGGTTGTAAGCGGTTATCAAAGATGCAGAGATTTGTTTTCCGACAAGGGTTCCTCTGTTTTTGTTTTGGTGACTGCTTTTTGGTCTCTGTGTCATGATTCCTTTTTGTAAGCACTTGACAGGGAAACGTGTTTGAAAGTTGTGTTACTGAATGCTGTCTTATATCAACCAGAAGAAATTATGGCTTCATGTAATTTCATTAGCTACAACATTTGGAAAGGATATTTAGATGGATCTGCTTTTAACTCCGTTGTTGGGAGAGCTACACTTCCCCATCAGTTAGAAATGTGTAAATTCAAACATTTAAATGCTTTTTTGTGTCGGTTTTATAGGATTTTATGTTTCAATATTGAATCTACAAATGTAATAAAGATATTTAACAATTATTTTGTATGTTTTGCTAATTTACGATGATTTATTTACCCATGAATACGTTACATAAACACATTATATGAACAGGTATTGCTTTTCGGCAAAAAAATATTTTTTACAATATCATATTCAAGCCAGTATTCATGGTATTGTCATGTGAAAAAGTACACCCCCTGGAAAGCTGTCATTGTAATTCAACAAATGAATACCTGATACCAACCATATTTATTAATAAAAAGAGTATTAAGATGTGGGGCCGCTTTGCTTCCACAGGATCAACTTGCCGTGACTCAAACATGAGTTCAATATTGTACAAGGCCATCTGTCAAAAATCCAAACTACACATGTCAAATTATACAAAACACAAGCATAGCTATAACAGAGTGGCTGTCAATGACGAAATGGAGGACTTTGAAGTGAGCCATGCATTCAATAAAGCCCTTGACCACATGATGTTAGCACACTATAAAGGGGGCAAATATTTCTCACAAACAATGTAAGATTGATAGACCGTTAAAAAAAACGGCAGCATTAAGTTATTTTAACACATTTTAAAGCTAGTTGTGTACTTTGTAAAAATGTATTGCTAAGTATAGATTGTCTTGAGCTGTTTCATATTCAACAATGTGTCCAATGTAAAACCGAGAAGTCAACTGTCCAGTGGTGTGGTTACTTTTTTACATGACTGTGTATATGTCCAAGCAAAATATACAATTCCTCTGTTCACTAGATACACACCCTTCTTAGTCTTTAAACTTTGCTTCCTTAGAATTGGTATATACACAACCTGCCCTCCATTTCCCAGTAAAAGTTATATAATCAAGTTGTGGAACATTTGTGTAATTATCCCCCGTAAAACATTCAGAATACTGTACAAGGGATGCCTTTTCTTTTTATTATACAAATGCAAAGTGATTGAGATGCAAAGTTGTGCACCCTTCTGTATTTTAAAGTATAGTGATGGCGGCATCATGCATGTGTTTTACCATGTTTTTTTAGGATGAAAATGCAATTTTATATTCAGACCTTTTTACAAATGGATAACACATACAATGAGCTGTTTTAACAGAAATGACATGAATATTTTCTTGATGCCTTTTCCACTCGGAATACGTGCCATTTACTTTATATCCACAAGCACAATTGACCCGCTTTCTCTACAATTTCCCAGACAAAAACGAAGAGGTTTCATCTAGAGCTGCTTAAAGTTGTAGAAAATGTATGTTTGGAAAATAGCAGTTAAATCTGACGCATCCATCTTTTATGTTGTAGTCTGTGTCTCTGCTTTGCCAATGTCTTTCCAAGAATGAGTATGCCCTTGTGCTGTGACCCAGTCCCAATCAGGCATTTGTGTTAGCTGATCTGGTGTCCTCCAGGTTGGCGTAGACTCTGCCTGGCCCCTCCAGTCTGTCAATCGGCTGCTCAGCCAGCAGCAGGTAGGAGTGGTTGAGTATTTCTGTGGTGCTGGAGGGGAAGCTGGATAATTTTGAGGAGAAGTCGTGAGGAGTGATCGGGAGGACCTCCACTCCTCTCGCCTCCTGACTCTGAGACTCCCACCCCAACTCTCCACCATACACGTACTTGTTTCCTTGAAGACACGGGATGACGTCTTCTGTTGTCAGGGTCACGTAGTCGGGATTGACCTCAAGGACCTGGGTGGGAAGACTGTCCTCCCAATCTGAGGTGCCTCGTTCTGGGGAGAGTAGAAATGCAGACTCCCTGGAAAGCTTTCCTCCACCAGGAGCTGCTTTCTCAGACATGATCTCCACAACACAGGCTGTAGTCTCCTCTGAACACTGCTTGTTATTTAAGGGTGGATCCTGGGGAGGGAACATAGGAGAATAGGGATGCAGTCAGATTCTACAGTGAATAACATATTTCCAGCACAGAATGATAAACCAAAGTACTGTGTTTGAAACCCATGTAAATGTACAAACTTAACCCTCTCAACAAATGTAGTTCCAAAACTTTCATCCACTTTGTACTTGAACTATTTATATATTATTTACTGAGGTCTGTCCGTTGATTTCTGTGAGAAAGCTGTGCAGTACTTTATCAAGGTTCGGGACTGGTGGCCACAGGTACCTTTTGACTTTAAGGCTGGAAAAAGAGTCAAATTCAATGCCCAACTTTAGTGTGAAGAAATAAACGTGTTGCATTTTAGACAGATTTCAGTCAAAACGCTGAACTCTTACCTGAGATTCCTGTAGAACATGGAGATGAAAGCTACTGACATAATGAGTGTCATGAGAGGTATGCAGACGCTCAGGAGGGGACCTGGGACACAACATGAGATCACAGGACATTTTAAGCCTGAAATGGAGAACAACGGACGGCCTGATGTTCAACGCAATGATCGTTTTGCCTCACCTATGTTTGATGGCGTGTCCACTTGAAGTGCTGGTGACCAGTCGCTCCAGTATCCGGCGAAGACTGAGCCGTTGGGCTTGGCTCTGATCTGAATGAGGTACTGACCTCCGGTCTGAAGGTCCAAACGCGAAGTGGTCTCAGGACCTTGCAGGACGACAAGCTGACGAAAGAAGACCACACAACAATCTAGTCACCGGTCGTAGGTTGGGACCGCATAAAAAAAGAACCCAATAAAAACCCGTGTTCGTCTGTTCCCATGGGCTAAAGACTCGGGGGTTTGTGGTTCCACCACAGAGCTAAATGCAGAAGTAGATGCTTTCTTTATTAAATATATTGACGGTTGTCTCTGCTATACCTTCCAGACAGTGTCCCCTCGAGGCTGGTAGCTGAGCTGGTACATCAGGTGGGATTTCAGGGCAAGTAGGGGGCTGTCCCATGTCAGACTCAACCTGCCCCCGTCCCAATGCCCCCTCGGACGTCCCGGGGGAGCGGTTAGAACTGACCGCCACACGGGGGGGGGGGGGGGGTACATTTTTTAAGATATGGTTAGTGAGTGTCCAGCACTAAAGATACATGTGAAACACCACTTTCAATGTTTTAAGATTGGCTGCAATGTAGTCAACATACAGCCCACAGTGTAACTACACTCCCTTGTCTCACCCCCTTAGTTCTAGGCTGCTATACTGTTGTGCTATGGTCAGTCTCTCCTGTCTTCAGTCTCAGTTCACGTTGTATTAGATGTGATGGGAGACTAGGGTCAGTCTGAAACATGCCCAGGTATTCTTTTGAATCATAGGAATGTTCTCTAACTAACCTGATGTCCTGTTTTACTGTTGGAGGACTTGGGCTCTTGAACCACACCACACCAAACGACTCGTCTCTGTCCCTGTTTAAAGTTCTCCTGGATGTGTTGCAGATCAAGTTGCTGACTGATGATTTCCGCTGAAACTGTCCACCCCCATCTGATTGTCCCTGTCCTTGTTCATCCGATTGTCCCTGTCCTTGTTCATCCGATTGTCCCTGTCCTTGTTCATCTGATTGTCCCTGTCCTTGTTCATCTGATTGTCCCTGTCCTTGTTCATCCGATTGTCTCTGTCCTTGTTCATCTAATTGTCCCTGTCCTTGTTCATCTGATTGTCCCTGTCCTTGTCCACCTGGTCATGCAGCTGACTTGGATTCTATTAAAAGACTCTGAACACATCCCACATCAATTTTTAGACCTGCTTGTCATCTGAACATACTAAAACATTGACATGTCCTCGATATGTCTCTTCCTAAGTTTCAAACCTACAAGTAGTGTTTCGTAGCCTCTGTGCAACATCAACTCTGTTGTTGCTTGTATTTGGTGTTTCAGGCTGGGAATCTATAAAAGCACTGTGACAACTGCTAGTAAAAAGTGGTTTTATAAAATATTTATTTATTAAACAAACTGTTGCCCAGGCTATGAGCATATAGAAAAAAAAAATGAATCCCTACATAAATAATTGAGTTAAATGCATTAGACAATAGATCTGTATAATTGAACAGAAGCTCATACCGAATCCTGCTTTCAGAGGGACTTACTGATGTTGTTGATTCTGAAAGGCTCAGTGTAGAAGGTTCGTCTGAGAGTAGTGGGACCTGCATTGAGTTTGACCCTGATGTCACCTGTATTTGCAACATGGAAACTGCAGTAGGAGTTGTTCTCAACTGTTAGGCATTCTCTCCATCCCTCGTTTTCACTGCAGAACATTCACAACAAGGTGAAAAGCCCATGATTATTAAGTGACCTTGCGCTTTGGTCTTACAAGTGTATTTACACTATTTTTCACAAAGCTCAACTTTCAGTGAGGTGTTAATACCTGGGTCCGAGGGTGTAATATAAGTTGTAGGAATCACTTCCGGAGGCTTCGTCATGCCACTGACAGGTGATGTTTTGCAGGTCAGAGGTGTGGCACAGCAATGACACGTCGGCTAGAGGGAAAAAAAAACTTTACTTATGTGACAACACCGGCCCCTCTGCCACGTCGCTGCAGATTCGCCACAAACCTGCACTCTGGGGAACCATTTCAGTGACCAGGGCTGACCAGGCACTCCAGTGACCCCTGCTCTCCGTGGCCCTGTAGTCGATGTGCTTGACCCTCAGCCGGACGCTGACCGCCTCCCCTGGCTCCAGAGATACCAGGCTGTGGGCGGGGGAACTCCCTGACTCTACCTGGGCATGGAGAGTGTACGTACATCGTCAGAGCACATTCAGTGTAATTTAAGTGATGGCTTTCGGACACAAAATTGGCCAAATTTAGCCAACCATCCAGGGACAAACTAAATGTCTTAGTCCTATTTTGTCTGTCTTTCTCCCTTTGAAATAAATCTAACTGGTTGAATTGGTGTTGATTTGGTTTGTCAGTACCAGTTCAGTTCTCTCTCCCAGGCTCTGGGAGGAGTATTGGATGCCATACTGCACGTCAGATCTCCACTCCTTTGGTTGGTGCCACTCCACCCGGATCTGCCCAGCCTGCCCGGTCTGGTGAAGGGATACATTCACAGGGTGGTCCAGAAGACCTGAGGATAGGAAATCCCAAGGCAGGGGATCAATACAAAAGAGTTTCTAAGATAACCCCCAATCAATCTCTCACTTTCTCCTTCTCTCTGTGTGTGTTTCACTCTCTCTGTCTGTCTCTCTCTCTCCATCTCTCTCTGTCTCTCTCTCCATCTCTCTCTGTCTCACTCTCCATCTCTCTCTGTCTCTCTCTCCATCTCTCTCTGTCTCTCTCTCCATCTCTCTTTGTCTGTCTCTTTCTCTCTGTCTTTCTCACCCTGGTCCTCGATGCTGACACTGCGTGAGTAGAGTGTATGGTTGGAGCCTGGTTCAACCACTCTGATGTGTGTGAGGATGTACAGGTGGACGTCTAAAGGAGGGAAAAAGCAGACGTGGAGGATTGTCTTCTTCTCCTCTTCTTCCCCCTCTTCTCCCCATGTTCTTTGGACCGTCACATTACACCGCTTCTCTTCCTTCTGCCTGAACCGAAACAGAACGAATATGACTGGCATCCATGACTGCTGGAATGGTTTGTCACTAAGCCTTTATCTTAAAATACATCTGGGATTTGAGGAAACATTACATTTGGGTTTTTTATAACATTTCTAGATTCCTAATATTAATTGTTTTGATTAGTGGTCTGATGTGAACCCATGCCCTGGCTAAGACCGAGGAAGATGTGAACAGGTAAGAAACAGCAAGGGTAAAAAATTAAATGCCCCTTTAGGAAAACCCGACCCAACTTTGATTGGCCCATGGTTATTTCCTTATTAGGATTTTATGCAAAGTATTCACAGCGCTTCACCTTTTCAACATGTTGTTATGTTACAGCCGTATTCCAAAATTGATTCAAGTATTTTTCCCCCTAAAATTTTACACACAGTACTGCATAATATACCCCATAACATTTTTGCAAATTTATAAAAAATAAAAAACGAAAAAATCACTTGTACATATGTTTTCACAGCCTTTGCCATGACACTCAAAATTGAGCTCAGGGGCATCCTGATTCCACTGATCATCCTTGAGTTGTTTCTACAACTTGAGTGGAGTCTGCCTGTGGTAAATTCAGTTGTTTGGACATGATTTGGAAAGGCACACACCTGTCTATATAAGGTCCCACAGTTGACAGTGCATGTCAGAGCACAAACCAAGCCATGAAGTCCAGGGAATAGTCTGTAGACAGGATTGTATCGAGGCACTAATCTGGGGAAGGGTACAAAAAAAAGTCTGCCGCAATGAAGGTCCCAATGAGCACAGTGGCCTCCATCATCTGTAAATGAAAGAAGTTTGGAACCACCAGGACTCTTCCTAGAGTTGGCCGCCCAGCCAAACAGAGCGATCGAGGGAGAAAGGCCTTAGTCAGAGAGGTGACCTAGAACCCAATGGTCACTCTGACAGAGCTCCAGCATTGCTCTGTGAAGGGGAGAACCTTCCGGAACCATCTCAACAATCAGGCTTATATGGTAGAGTGACCAGACTGAAGCCACTCCTCATTAAAAGGCACATGACAGCCCATCTGGTGTTTGCTAAAAGGCACCTGAAGGACTCTCAGATCATGAGAAACAAAATTATAGGGTCTGATGAAACAAAGATTGTACTTTTTGGCCTGAATTCCAAGCGTGATGTCTAGAGGAAATCAGGCACTGCTCATCACTAGGCCAATACCTTCCCTACAGTGAAGTATGGTGGTGGCAGCATCATGCTGTGTGGATTTTTTTCAGCGGCAGGGACTGGGAGACTAGTCAGGATCGAGGGAAAGATGAATGCAGCAATGTACTGAGAAATCCTGGATGGAAACCTGCTCTAGAGTGCTTTGGACCTTAGACTGGGACTCATATTAATCTTTTAACAGGACAACAACCCTAAGCACACAACCAACATAACAAAGGAGTGGCTTTGGGACAACTCTGTGAATGCCTTTGAGTGGCCCAGCCAGCCCACACTTGAACCCGATTGAACTCTGGAGAGATCTGAAAATGGCTGTGTACCAACGCACCCCATCCAACCAGACGGAGCTTGATAGGTACTGCAAAGAGGAATGGGAGAAACTGTCCAAAAACTGGTGTGCCAAGTTTGTAGCATCTTACTCAAAAAGACTTGAGGCTGTAATTGCTGCAAAAAGTGCTTCAACAAAGCATTGCGCAAAGGCTATGAATACTTACGTACATGTTTATATTTTCGTTCTTAATTTTTGCAAATCTTTTAAGTATTAAACAAACTTTTTTCACTTTGGATTTTTGTATTGTGTAGAAAAAAATGTAATCCACTATAATCTCACCTATTTATTCATTATTATAGCCACCCTAACTACAGTTCTTGCACTATAGAGACAAGACGTATCAAAATGTGCGTCTTGTTTTTGATTGCGTTGCTATTGTTTTGTGGAAGGTTTCGGAAATATTCACGTTTTTGTGGCAAAAATATAGCCACCCTGAACGCTGGTTACCTAGAAACATACGTTAGTCATATTTGACATAATAAGACCATGACAAAGGCTGCCGGTTCTGAAGTTGGGAAAGCTAGCTGGCTACAGTTCTGTTTATGCAATGACAATGAAATAGCACTGACTTGGACCATGGGATTTCGTCAAAGGTACCACTGAAGTTATTTTGCTACCTTTTTGTCAGCTAGTTAGTCTTTCTTATGCGGAAGATAGGTAGCTAGCTAGGCAGCTATCCAATGGGACATATCGTTTTGTTTGTATACTGCCAGTACACAGCTAGACACCGGATACAGCCGGTGCGACTGCAACCACACTTTACAATTTCCGCTAGTTTATAATAACACACTGGAAAACTAAACATTCTTCAGAGTCTCTACATTGCGACAGTATTTCGCCAGTTGCCTTTCCACATTGACAAGTGAAAATATCTATAAATGTTCTCACACAAATCAGAAGCTAGGCCACGTGGACACAATATCCTATTACTGGACACCTTGGATAAACAACTAATCCCTAATAAGCAGGGGCTAGAACAGGCCAGGTATGTTATCATCGGAGACACTGTTAGTTTCCGCCGAGTTGCTGGGGTCCGCAACTGGTTCACGGGTCACCCATTTTTCGTTGTGCTCTATCTCTTTTCTGCATGGCGTTGGAAGGTGCATGATCACCATCCTCACCCACACATCCCCCTTCTACAGGCAACGGCGGAGGAGACATTGCCAGGCCTGGATAGGGGACTCCAGGTGACTTTCAATGCTGCCTAGCTCAAGACAACATCACGTGATGGGGATGAATTCGTATGGCCACACCCACTAAGGCAAGACATAGCCTAGTATTTTTCACTTTTTTGAAAAAAGTTTTTTTTCTTCTACTGCGCTTTTGTTGTTTTGTTTTCCCATAATATGAGAAGGTACATGATTGGATGCCTGTGTGTTTGTGTGTTTACGGGTATGACAACACTTTATTTCACTCTGCTATGCCCTAAGCACAGAAAAAACAAAAGCAACATGTTTTTCTCATTTATACCATAAGTGTGTAATTGGCACTTCATGTGCTTCTTCAAGTTATGTTTTGTGTCTACTGTATTTTTCTTTTAAAGAGTTTGAAGAGCTTTGCAAGAAGAGTTTGCTTTTTTAAGAGATGTTTTGCTTGTTCACCACAAGCTTTAGCCTATAGTTTCAAAGATAGTGCCTTAGCAATCACCCAAAACTGTAATCACATGCCATGGTTAACACATTTGCAATTTAATATAATTCTTACTTCCAACTAGCATGTGAAGACAACATTTGATAGACCTTAATTTATTTTAACCCTAACTCTTTTCCTAACCCAACTGTTCCTATACTGTTATGTTAATTCTTGTAACCTGTACTCATAATTCTCCTAACCTGACAAAATAATTATCCTAACCTGAAAACCAAATTATCCTAAGCAACTATTCTTAATTATCATCACTTTCAGACCACATTAAGTGTGTTAAACTAGTGCCTAAGTTTCCCTAAAATGCAATGTTATTTCTCCTCTTGCCTCTTTAATTCTCCTGATCTTAAACACCAATTCTCCTAAACTGCCACGTTAATCACATGTCACACTGTCCAAACCTGCTACATGAACATTAAACAGTGTGCCCTGTAAAATGTGTGCCCCGATCAAAAACTTCAGATTTTGTCTTTAAGAAACACCTAAAGCCATTTTTATGAAATTGAATCGACCCATGATATCAAGAGGTCAGGAGAAATGATGTGAACAGGATACAGCAAATATTTAAATCAATGGATTTGGTTTTCACCTACAGTACATTGTTCCTCTAAGACATATTACAAATTACGTTTGACCTTTTACATGCACTGCCCCACCATTTGCTAAACCATTTTGTGTTCTGTTGTGTTCTCATACATTTTTTAAACAGAAATGTATGTTATCAGGTTAATATACAATATTATAATTGTTTATAATGTAAAATTAATTGTGAATTTTTTATGTAATGGGCTGTTTTGCTTTCACTGGTCTTGAAGACCATATTAAGGTTAGCAGTATTATGAACAGGACATTTTATCCAAAAATCTATCTTCCTTTCCCAGTTAAAACCAATCACAAAAATTAATCCACAATGAAATTGTTCATTCACTATGTTCTCAACATTCTGAAATGGTAATTTCAGTCTGTATGGATGAACAAACATACACTAAAGTTGACTCTGTCTGAAATATATTCATGTTATCCAGTGAACATACTCATTTTGTCTGTAGAAGAACTCATAAGATGTGTTGCTTTTTGTCTCCCAGAAACAGGTGAAGTCGTATTGCGTCCTGGTAAAACATTTGGGATCCTCATCATCAGCCAACAGTGAAACATCTGTTGGGGAGTTTGGCAGACACTGATTGAAGATGTTTCATAATAATAACATTGTGCTATTATAACACTGCAACAATTAATCTCAGGCCTGAAGCTAAAGTTTCACTTATTCATGAAAGAGCATTAATCCTTACCTTCCTTAGACAGATAATGGACATTTCCGACACCAAACGTGGTTCTCTGCGCTAACCCGTCCAGCCAGGTGGCTATGGTCCATAGCCCCACACAGAGTGTCCTCCAGGTGAGATTGAAATCCATGACATGTATATCCACAGGTATGCCTAACTTACCCCATCACTATCCATACGGTTCTACATGCCAGAGTGTCAGGGATTTGTGTGTCAACACAGCGTTGTGGTCTGGGGGTTGTTCTGACGTGGGCAGGTCCTATTTGACAGGTCCTCAGGCTACTGGGTGCGTGTGTTGTGCAGATTGAGCCAACCCGGAAAATATCAGGCTGGAAGAAACAGTTTGCTACTAAATTCAGTTGACTTATTTCTGAACCTCTATTTATGATTCAGGAGAATCCTTAGAGACCAGAGTCTGGTTTTCAAAAGTGATTACACAATCAAGTAAGCAATATATTGTTAGAAATGAATTGGGATCTACCTTTTTCTGCACAGGAATTCAGTTATCGAATAGTCAATTTAATGAGTTTATTTATTTATTAAGTATTAACCTTGTAATGTAATAAAACAAAATGTGACATGATAAACTGAATCTAATTTCAATATATATATGTATATGTAAAAACATGACGTGTTTCTGTAGAAGAACCACCAGCCTTTTTGTTGATTAAACTAGTTTTAAAAAATGTGGTTACCAATGTTTTTTATCGTCTGTCCAATGAGCACTTAATGGTTGCTGGAAGAACAGTTGCCATGGGTTCTATGAGGCAGGTGGATTCCTTGAGTTTTTATGTTGTAAATGTAACTGTATTATCAAGGTAGATTCCAATAAACTTACAAGAGGCAACTGGTTTAACTTGGGGGAAAAACTTCAATGGTGCATTGGTTGAGACCATAGTGTTTGACTTGGGAGCCTTGGAGAAAAGCATGCATTTAGTTTTGGCTTCCTTTAACTTGGAAGATGGAACTTGAGATCAGAAAGTCAGCACTGTCCCAGAAGAGTCTAAATGGCTATTTCTGCTGTACACTCAAAGCATCTCATTAAGTATCTGTCTGTTTTAGCCAAGAACAGCACTTTTATACTTCCATCTTCCAAGTATTTGGACAATTCAACTTAAAGCAAATGTAAGAAGTTAGTATTTAGAAACTAGTATTTAGTTGCATGCATACAATAAAGCAGGGAGTCTGCGAAACTTCACTATCACCAAACTCTTGGTATCATGCTTTGAAAAGCTTTGCCAAAACTTTACTGTAACCATTTGAGTAGTTGCTTGTATTGGCGAGCTTGTGACTTCTACAGTTTCCTTTTCTATAAACAAAATGTGTGTGCAATCAGATTTAAATCAGGAGATTGACTTCGAAAGTCTAAAACCTTCCAGTTATTTCTCCTGATGAAGTCATTAATTTCCTTTTGATTTGAGTCCTTGTTTTGTTGCATTGTGAATAGCTGGGAAATGAGTACTGTGGCATTTTCTTGTACAGTGGTAGCCAAGCCTAGTACATTTCTCCCTTTCTTCTGCTGTTGCCATCGTTTGTTATATCATCAATAAAGATGAGTGAGCTCATTCCAGAAGCAGCCATGCATGACGATACCACGATACTACCTCGACCCCGCTTCTTCTATGGTGTTATGATTTGGATCATCTGCAGTTCCTTTTTCTCTTCACACTTTTGTATTCTTATAATAGATTTACTTTTATCTCGTCTTTCCATACAAGTGTACAAGCTGATCTCTATATTTTCTAACACATTCTAATCTGGCCTTTCTGCCTTTCTTCACTTTACAATGTAGCCTTCTTATAATTGAGCTGCCAAAGTTTTCTGCAAGCTATAGATTGTGGCCATTTTAACCCAGCCTTTTGGAGGTTGTTGGTGACTTTACTGACTGGTTTTAGGGTTGTTTTTCACAGCTTATTTTCTGTTCATCAACTGCTTTTGTTTTCCTTGGCCAACCGGGTTGTTGCCAATTGATAAAGACACCATTGGTTTCTCTTCCAGGACATTTCAAAACATGGATTTTAGTTATGCTCAACATACATGCTATGGTTTTAATGGAGTTTCATAGAAAGCTACCAGCTAAATGCATCTTCCCTAAACAGCTTTTGCATAGTTTGGAAGAATTGCTTTGTGTCATTGTCCTGTTCTAGGAGGAAATTGGCCCCAATAAAGAGCCGTCCACTAGGTGTGGCCTGGCGTTGCAAAATGGAGTGACTGTCTTCCTTCTAGCATCAATCACTCCTCCAGCATCTTTTCATTTGGTCCGTGTCTCCTGACTGCTCTTCTCTGTGATCTGAACACCTCAAATTTAAAATGTTCTCTGTGTTCTTTTGCCTATAATAATTTTCTCTTTTTATTGCTCTGAGCTATAACTTTTGCTTTGCCACTCTGCCTAGAAGGCCAGCATCCCAGAGTCGCCTCTTCACTGTTGACGTTGAAACTGATGTTTTGTGGGTACTATTTAATGAAGCTGCCAGTTTAGGACCTGTGAGGTGTCTGTTTCTCTAACTAAACACTCCAATGTTTTTGTCCTCTTTGTGTACCGGGACCTCCCACTCCTCTTTCTATTCTCGGTAGAGCCAGTTAGTGCAGTTCTGTGAAGGAAGTAGTTTTCGCATGGAATAGTCTTAATTTTTCAGAACAAGAATATCAGGATTACGACGGTAGGACCCAAAGGCAGACAGGATCCAGGTAAGTGCGTTGTGTGTGTACACAGAATGTTCGTAGTCAAACACAGGCGTGGGTCGGCAACGGGGCTGGTGGCTGTGTATCAGACGATAGGCAGAGACGTGGTCGTGGGCAGGCGAAGGTCGGTAACGGGAACTCAAGAGACAAGCAAGGTACTGGGCTCGGGCTAGGAAACAAGGACTATGAAACGCTGGATACGCTGTACTGGACAAGACGATCTGGCACTGCCAGCAGGGGACACAGGGACTAAATACACTGAGGTTAATTGGAACTAGACAACACCTGGTGGGGGGGGGGCGGAGACAAGGGAACAGGTGAAACCCATCAGGGCGTAACAAAGAATAGAAGGTAAGAAAGAAGAACGTTTTTTTGTTTCTGGCCTATTCTAAGTTGGTAATCGAACACAGAATTTCTGATGCCCCAGATACTCAACTAGTCTAAAGAAGGCCAGTTTTATTGATTTTCTATCAGCACAAATGTTTTTAGCTGTTTTAGCTCACAAACTTGCAAAAGGGTATTCTAAAATAAGATATGAAGCAATTCCCATACACAACATGCCATTGAAACAGAGGACTGATGGTTGCTGATAATGGGTTTCTGTACGCTTCTGTAGATATTCCATTAAAAATCACGACACAGCTACAGTACTAATTTACAACATTAACAATGTCTACACTGAATTTCTGATCAATTATGGACATAAAATGTGCTTTTCTTTCAAAAACAAGTGACTCCAAACATTTGAACAGTGTTTTATTAGAGAGCAATAGAAGGTGACATTCTGTACTTTTGCCTAATCTTGATATTTTCATATGCCTTGAGTGTACAGCAAAAATAGCAATTGTAACTTTTCTGCCCCTTTACTTATGGAGGTCACTGTATATGTCAACATTATAACCACATTTCTGCAACGTTTTCTTTCAAATAACCTAAAGGCCTGTTGACCATAGACAGCCTTGCTTCAGCATTGAGAGTTGCCTCACGGGAGCCACATAGAGGAAGGACAGACCGACAGACAGACAGACAGACTTCTGAAGAAGTTGCATACATCACCAGTTCCTATTACCTTGATAACAAGTCACAATGGCTGCCGAAACACAGGCTCATCATTTTGCAAAGACCGATCAACTTTTTTCCTTTCAGAACAATTTTTAGAGCTGATCAAAATATAATTTCCCCCTGAACAAAAGATAAGGATTTGGCTTTATGTTTTTATGAGGTCTAAGAGGAATGTTATCTGAAGTAGTTCATAAGGGAAGCCGGTCGATAGTAGGATGTCATTTCAAGTCGCTGTGCAAACACAGGCAACCCAATTTCGATCTTTATTCATTTATTCACAGAGACAAGTTGAGAAGGGGCAATAAAAAAAAATTAAACACCAGATAGAACCAAAAACATAATTATTTATGTTTTTACCAATAACATCAGCTTTGAGAAAGATCTGATACAAGTGGCCAAAAGTCTAGTTGGTGGAAAAACAAGTGGGCCCCCTCGGACCACTTGGCTTGAGTTTGTTTATCTGTTTGTTAGTCTGCATGCGCCTGGGTGACTGTGCGTGTGTGTGTGAAGGAGTGTGTGTCAGGAAGCTGTGCTCAGTGGTGGCCTGCGTGCCAGCCTGGTGTGCTCTGCCTGTGGCTGGTGTCCTGAAGTCGGCAGGAGGAAACCCTCTGACAGATCAGCTCCCTGCAGCAAGTAACGAGGCCAGGCCACAGAACATGTGTGTCACTGTGTGTGTGAGTGTGTCGAAAATATCAGCTCTGTGCAGCCGGGAAGAGGCCAGGCCCCCTGGGCTGCGGTTTAGCCCTGACACCCCAACATGCTCCATTCTACTTCACGCATTAGAATTTCCCTTAGGTTCCTCTGAAGGTTTCTTCCTAATTTTGGACCCTACTGTCCTGTGCATTAACTCTTGTTGCTAGCTACTTGGGTTTTTCAGGATGAGCATCTGTAAAAGCATTTAGTGACAACATGTACAATGGGGTTTATAAACGGAATTTAAATGATTCATTTAAGTACCCAAAGTTAGAAAAACAGTGGCATTGTTGATGGGAAATTTCCAACAGAAAAAAACTAAACAACCCTGAAATCACAGTTCATGTTACATATCACGTGCCTCTCAGTGATGAGTCCAGTCGAGAAATGTGAAACCACTTTTACCAGAGTAGATAAAGCACCATCTAAACAGAAAACATAGAGTATGTTAAATCAGCTCTCTGTATAGAAGGTCTATACAAGACATTTACACAAGGATGGGATCGGTACATAAAGTAGTGACTGAGTTTAGTCTAAAATACTAAAAAAATAAGTGAATATGCACATATTGATATTTGTTGTTCAAGTGCTACAATGTCTGTTGTCCTTCCAGTCAGAAGTTCATCCATCTCTGAGACAACGCTGCATATATCCGTGTGTCCACAACAAACATCCTCCCAAACCAGGCCCAAAGACCCATTCTTCTGGCAGTGTTGTTTCCTTCAGCACCGCATGTCCCTTCCCAAGCCCCCAGCCAACCCCCCAGAAGTCAACCAGTGTCCTTCCACGGTCCCACACCCCCCAGAAGTCAACCAGTGTCCTTCCACGGCCCCCCCCCCCCAGAAGTCAACCAGTGTCCTTCCACGGTCCCCCACCCCCCGGAGATCCCGCAGTGTCCTTTCACAGTCCTCCATTTATACCCTTGTGGTCCTGGTGGATTGTCGGCTAATCCACCGCTTCCCAAGTTGGGCCACAGCCGGGGGGCGACAGTAACGCGGTGTCCAGCCTCTGGACCTCTCCCGTGGGCCAGGTGACCTGCCGGGGTCTGGGGGGGCTGGTAGTCAGGCCTCCTCGGCCGTGGCGTCTATCCCAGCGTAGGTGAAGTTCTCAAAGAGTGCCATGTTCACGTAGGCCTGGGGAGGGAGGAAAAGAGATGTCAAGTCAAGAGGTTGTTAGCTGACGGCCAATGGGCTTTTTTCCAAGCTATCTGGCCCAAAACAGGTCAGGAAGTTGTTAGCTAGCTGAAACAGTGCTTTTACCAGGCTATCTCTGTGGCCCAAAACAAGACAGGAGGTTGTTAGCTGACTGAAACAGTGCTTCTACCAGGCTGTCTGTGTGGCCCAAAACAGAACAGGAGGTTGTTAGCTGACTGAAACAGTGCTTCTACCAGGCTGTCTGTGTGGCCCAAAACAGGACAGGAGGTTGTTAGCTGACTGAAACAGTGCTTCTACCAGGCTGTCTGTGTGGCCCAAAACAGGACAGGAGGTTGTTAGCTGACTGAAACAGTGCTTCTACCAGGCTGTCTGTGTGGCCCAAAACAGGACAGGAG
>JACXGK010001622.1:0-23855 GCA_016801125.1 Novumbra hubbsi | reverse complement strand
TTACCAGGTTGCCTCTTTGCCTTGTCTTAGATCAGAAGTTGTTAGCGTAACAAAACCACGAGGTGAATTTGCAGTCCAATCTGCTCTTACCTTCCTTGCCTCCTGCATCCTGTTGAGCTGCACAGAGATCTGAGAGAAAGGGGGTCTTTCATACGGCCGGTCTCTCCAGCACTGCCTCATCAACTCATACCTGTCAAATGGAAGGATTATTACCCAATAATAAACAATTGCGTATTGAGCAAATACACCGTCTCTCATGCGCAAAAGCAAATACACAAACACATGTTCGCACACACACACACACAAAGACACACACACACACAAAGACACACACACACCCAAGCCCGGGTCCTTACTTACACTTCATCATCACAGTTTCTGGGCTGCTCCATCCGGTAGCCCTGGGGGAGTTTCTCATAGAGCTCAGCACAGGTCATCCCGCAGTAGGGAGTACCACCTGACACAAAGAGGGGGGGGGGGGGGGGTCACTCACGTGATCATCGTTGGGCAGGTGAGCAAAAAACACGCAAGGGATGAGGGATGTTCCCAAGACTACATGACTACTTTATCCGGGTAACTCCGTCTCCCTGGGATACGCTGTAAAAAGCTGTGGTGGAAACCGAGATGTTCAAGGAAAGCACATGGAGGGTGATTGGGTTGCAGATGTCCCCACCGTGAGCAGCACATTACTGTGAACACGGGCTATTGCCATTCCGCATCTCATAATGCACGGGGAACACGTGGGGAACGCGCAGGGAACACGCGTTCCCCACGTGTTCCCCGTGCATTATGCCGTTTACGCCGTTTACACAGCGTCATTGTGGGCTAACTTACCTAAACTCACTATCTCCCAGAGAAGTACACCGAAAGACCATCTGGGAAAAAACAAAGAGGAAAAGGTAAGAGCATGAGGGGGGGGGCGGGGTATATTGAACAGCTGGAGTTGCCTTGTCATTAAAATCTGTACATAATTAATTAATTACGGTTTTATTTTTACTCACCGTAATTTGCCCTAATTGATGTAATCAATTCATGTAAAAGCATCCCGATGTGTGTAATTACAATGAAATCATATGAGTTTATTGAGTATATAGTATATAACTGTTATCTGTGCAAAGCAACCATCTTGTTCACTAATAACATACTGCGGTCTACATACATACTGCAAGTGAAACGGTTAACTGTCATTTTGTACAATAACAATATGAGGAACCTATTGACCCAGTTGGAGGTAAACAAGCTCTCGCTTTCTATTCCAACCCTCTTGTTTTCTCTCCCTGACTAGGACGTAAACACAGCAACGGTCTGGTTATCTTGTATTCTGTGGTGTGTCACAAAACGCATCTTAGCTGCCGTCCATACAGGGCTCAACACACACATACTTGTGCCCATACCCATACAAACACACGCACTGCTCTGTAGCTAGCTTGTTCGCTACAGAAACCTTTTTTTTTTCTGCTAACCAAAACAGCCCTCATTGGTTTCACTTCCTGTAGCTGTCATAGGGCCTTTCAGTCAGTTCTGAAGGGGGTATAATTAGCCTGACAGGCCAGTTGTGGTGATAGTTTGACAGGCTTAGTGTGGCAGTGTAGCTGTACACAGGCTTGAAGTTACTGTGGCCTTCCTGAATTCTGTTATCAGTTCCCTATTTTATCTGTTATCGGTTCACCGCTGACTAGTGGAGACGAGGGAGGGGAACATGATTTGTTGTTTTTGACAGCATCGCAAAGACATAATGTGAACTCTGGCCCTGTTTCCTAGTTGAACTTCCTGTGGGTTTTCTAGTTGAATTTGCTGTATGTTTTCTAGTTGAATTTGCTGTATGTTTTCTAGTTGAATTTGCTGTATGTTTTCTAGAAGAATGTGCCTAGGATACTCACACGTCACTCTTGGTGGTGTACACGCTGTAGTTCAGGGACTCTATTGCCATCCAACGAACTGGCAACCTCCCCTGCAACACAACAAGTGAGTTCATGTAGAAATTAGACTTAATTTAATTGAAATACAGATGTATATGTGAAACCGATTTGACGCTGGTCAAATCTCTTTAAATGAATTCTCTTGTAATTATTAGTTGTAAGGGGACCTTGTTGCAAATCCACACACACCTGCACGCAGTACATCGATTTAACAGAGTGGTATTTCACCCTTCTGGCAGGTATAGTGCTATTGTCTGAGGTACTCTGCAACATTTGTTTACATTTTCCATGATGGCCGACCAGTGCTGGCATAGATTACAGCCTCTAGCTATCGATCCTTGATGAAGGCACCGGTCTGCGCGTGATGAAGCACCCACCATGGTCTTTTTGACGTAGACCTCCTCTCCTCGGGACAAACCGAAGTCTGCTATCTTGGCCACCAGGTTGTCTCCCACTAAAACGTTCCTGGCTGCCAGGTCTCTGTGGATGAACTAGACAGGGAGAAACCTAATGAAACTCACACCCGGGAATAGCATGGAAATGAATTCCCTGGCATATATGTAAGTTGTCACCTGCTGATTTACTGAGCAGTGGTGTGCAACAAAACAAGCATGCTACCACACCGGAATTTAAACAAAAGCAAATTGGAACTGCCTCTTCCCCAGCTAAAGGACACGGGCCTCCCGGGGATAAATAAATAAATCTGTGTGTATACTTTACCTGTTTGTCGCTAAGGTAATGCATGCCGGTTGCCACGTCGACGGCAAACTGTAACAGTTGTTGCGATGTCAGAGTGGAGGCTGTGCCGTGCTCCTTGGCAAACGCTGGGTCTGTCTCCAGGACACGGCTCTTACGCAGGAAATCCAGAAGGTTTCCGTAAGGGGCATACTCTATGGCAATATAGAGGTAGCCTACACAGGTACAGAGAGTCCGTTAAGGAAAGAAAAGAAGTTTAATGATTCAGTTGGCTAAATTCCCCCTAGAGTGCCAATGGAGTGTCTGGGCCATCAATGGTTAAGGACTGTGTGACTGTGTAACACTCAATCAGGGTCTGGACCGAATAGTGTAATGGTGGTTTAACCCTTAAAGGTCTAAGGCACGGGAGGGCAAACATCATTTTGGCTCGGGGGCCACATCAGGATTTTGAAATTTGTTAATCATGATTTGCAGGCCAGAAAGTATGTATATTGCAGATCCTTTATCCTTCCACGGGCCATAGTTTGCCCACCCCTGGTCTAAGGCCTTCTTGGGATTTCAAAATCCGCCAGGCTATCTTGACCTCTTGACCTCTCAGGAGGTTGTGTATTTATATTTATATTGCGGATTCTGAAAAACCTTACCTAGAAGAAGGATGAATATACTCCCATGAGTATATTTGAAAAATTTGGTGAATAAATATAACAACGTATGTTGACATGTGTTTGTTTTTATTGAGAAACACATAGTATACTACGGTAGGTTGTTTCATATCACATTTGGATATCCCCAGTGATTCACAACAACTAAGTTGTTTATTATATGAAAATATAACATAATAAACCGAAAATCTGAATTACTTCTTTCAAAAACTGTAAAATATCAACCAGAATTCTCCATTTGGGATCCCAGTATCAGTGTGGTGGAACACTTTATACAATCTAAGATTAGATTTGATTCTGAGCCTAAATGTGCCACCAAAATGGGTAGGTGTTTTGATGAAATCTTGAAATACAGTGTTTTTGTGGTCGAGATTTGCATGGCTTCTACGTAACACAAACTAGGTGTAGTTCTTTGTGGCAGACTGTCCCCTACAAGGTGAGAAACACAGAAGGCTTCTATCTTTAACCAGTCCGGAGATATTAATATAAATGTAACAGGTGCACTTTTTTTTAAAATTAAATCTTGCAATAGTGTTTTTGTGGTCGAGATTTGGAAGGCTTCTACTTTACAGAAATACACAAATATAAATAGGAATGTAACGGGTGTGCTTTTCAACAGTTTTTCGTGTCGAACAGCCTTTAAGGTGGCTGGGGGTGGTACATATGTACCTTCAAGTTGGCCATAGAATGGTAAAATGTATTTCATTAAGTGATAATAATTTAACTTCTGTGCTGTGACCTTCATTGTTGTATTAGAAGAGACAACTGGTTCTAGCAATAACTTCTTGAGAACTATTTAGATTGTAAAAATACAAAATCATGGTTTATTGTCCCTGCTATGCACCTCCCAAAATGTGGTATCATACTTTTTATAAAAAGAGAAAAAAGGATATTACATTTTTTGCTGAAACCGTGGTAACTGTAAAGGTATACAAAAAACAGGCAGTCTAGCATGAGATTGTCTTATGAGCACCGCATTCACAACTAGTGGATGAAATTATACAAATACAGAACGCATCGGTAAGGATCGGAGTTTGGTCTAAACGTCTTGTTAAGTACAAATGTTGGTGCAGTTGTTTGTAGTAGCCAAAAAGGTGCTGATAGGTTTGGGCTGGGGACAGAGTCTGGTTCAAGTAAACGAAAGGATATATGCACTGGGAATATCAGCCATTTCAAGCACACTGCATGCTGGCCTCAGCCCAGCATAATGAAATCATGAAAATGAAAATAAATAATAATAAGCAAGTAGGTTTACATATTAAAAAGTGTATCTTACTAATATTGCCTAGAGGTATCCATTAAATATACATACATGTAAATATACCCACACAGGTGTCTACCATTAAATAAAAGCATGTAATGTCTCACTACACCCAGTAGGTGGTGCACTCACCCCGGTTCTCGCAGGCTCCTATGAGGTTGATGATATTGGGATGCTGGCCCAGTTTACACAACACCTCTAGCTCTCCGGCAAAATCCCGGTGGTCGTTCTCCGAGGCAAACTCTGCAGGAAACAGAACAGTGCACACCGCATGTTATTGACTGGGACTGAGTGAGAAGCTTCAGGTTTTTTTACGAAGCTGACTTGTTTAGAAATATTGGTTTGTGTAAAAAGTGTTGTGCACACAAGTTTGGTTAGTCCGTCCAGTTTGTGTGCGTGTGGTACCTACTACCTTTCAGCATCTTGATAGCGGCGCTGATCTTGGACCCGTCCTTTTTAATCATGGCCTTTATGACCTGGCCGAAGTTGCCCTCTCCGATGACGTCCTCAAACTTAATGTCCTCCCACTCCAGGATGGGGTACGTGAGAGGCTCCGTGGCTGGCTTCGGCCTCCTCGTCAGGGTCAGGGTCCCCGAGTTGAACTGAAGGATGGTCTCCTCCCCCTACGGTGTCCCGATGACAACAATGTTAGACTTGTAATGGAAGCCCTGAGGTGAGCGCCTCGCGTTGCAACAACCAGTACCATCAAGTTCAAGAGTCTAGTTGGTCAGGTGACTCTTAATGACTACTTATACTAGAGGTGTCTTATGGAATTTCTGTTTGGGTTTTGTTGATTGCTCTCTCTTTCTCCCGTCTCTCGTGCGGTCAGTCTCTCTCTCCTGTCTTTCTCAGGCAATCTCTCTCCCGTCTCTCTCAGACAGTCTCTCTCTCCCCTGCCTCTCTCGGGCGGTCTCTCTCTCCCCTGCCTCTCTCAGACGGTCTCTCTCCCCTGCCTCTCTCAGATGGTCTCTCTCTCTCCTGCCTCTCTCCGGCGGCCTCTCTCTCTCCTGCCTCTCTCCGGCGGCCTCTCTCTCTCCTGCCTCTCTCCGGCGGCCTCTCTCTCTCCTGCCTCTCTCAGACATTCTCTCCACTGCCTCTCTCAGACGGTCTCTCTCTCTCCGGCGGCCTCTCTCTCTCCTGCCTCTCTCAGATGTTCTCTCTCTCCCCTGCCTCTCTCGGGCGGTCTCTCTCTCCTGCCTCTCTCAGACGTTCTCTCTCTCCCCTGCCTCTCTCGGGCGGTCTCTCTCTCCTGCCTCTCTCCGGCGGCCTCTCTCTCTCCTGCCTCTCTCAGACGTTCTCTCTCTCACCGATCCAGACTGGTAGGTGAAGGTCCGTTTGCGTCTCAGCATGGATTTGCGGATGCAGAAGAGAGCCAACAGGGCCAGCAGGATGGTGAGGCAGGTGACCGTGACAGACCCCACCACAGCCACCAGCAGCTGGTACCCGTCACCGCCCGGACGCCCGCCCACACCCAGGGTGGTCGGCGTGAAGTCCTGGAGACCTGGGGTCGAAGGGGGAGAGGAGGGGGGAAGGAGAGAAGACGAACAGCGATCACAAACTATTTATCATATAAGCACCCCTCGGCAACGATGGACCGAAAGAGAAAAATCTTTATTATTCCTTCATGTGGGTGGCAATGCACTCACCGTCTCCCTGGGTCCTGGCCTGGACAAACGGGCTCCACTCTCCCGGTACCTTAGAGAAGGCCCGTACTCTGAACTGGTACACGGTGCTGCCGTTAAGCGCCGTGACGTCTTTGGCCGTCTTGTTTCCGTCGTCCGTGTCGACCCAGGGGTGTGGGCTGTTCTGGCCCGTGGACTGGTACTCTATGATGTACTTCACAATGCCCCCGTTCGGGTCCTCGGGGGTCTGCCACCTGACTTGCACCGCCGACACTGACAGGGGAAGGGCCAGGACGTTCCGGGGGGCGGAGGGCCCTGAGTGAGAGTGGGGGCGGAGGTAAGAAAGGAGCATGGAGGGGTGACTGGTGGTCGGAGGCTGACGCATGCCGCACAGCCATTGTTAGACTTTCCGTAACTCATACATGTTTCTAAACTGTTTCCCAGAAACCACCTCGAATCCTGACTCGCAATGAGGGCAGGGGGGAGCCAGGAACCCAAGCGTTCATCCAGCCAACCACTCGTCAACACTCGCTGCCAAGCCAATGGGAGGAGCCGTTGCTAGTTACCCTGGCTGTTGATGCGGAAGCGATACGGCTCCGAGGGGGGCCCCAGACTGCCGCAGTTCAGCAGCCGGACGACCACGGTGTAGTCCCGGTGGTACTGCAGGTGGTGGAACTTGGTGGAGAGCACATTGAGCAGGGTGGTCTCCTCCCTCAGCTTCTCTCCCGAGGGGGACGGCCCGAAGAGCTGCACTAAGAACCCGCTGGCCACGCCCGCGGCGCCGCCCGGGTCGCCGGGCAACAGCCAGCGCACGGTGGCGTTGCGGCCCTCCAGCGAGCTGGAGTCAATGTCCGGCCGGAGCGAGGGCTCTAGAGCGGCGACACAGAACACTCAGTCAGGCGAAGGCCGCCGTGCTACCGTGCGCTCGTACAGCCGCTCGCTTGCGGACGCCCGAAGGACTCTCTGAAGAAGTCACTTGGATGGCAAAAAAAAGACTCTCTCACCTATTCAGAACACAGGCACACACACACACGCGCACATACACACTCCCCCTCAGCGCCACCGATTCTCTAAGAACACCTGGTTTGGCTTCCTTCCAGGTGAACGGTAACTTTGCGTACGGGTGTTGCTATCGTCGTGCGGGCGCCGCTCACCTGGACAGTCGGTCTCCATGATGGCCTCGGGTCCCAGGGTCCCCTCCCCTCCCTCCCCAGGACGGGTGAGCTGGACACGGACGTGGTAGCGCGTAGAGGGCTTCAGATTCATCAGAGTTATGGGTTCTCTGCTGTACACTGGGAGGTAGGAACACAGGGAGATGGAGAAGGTTGTGAGGATTATCTATATCGAGTGGGGATGTGGGGCTGGACATGTGGGGCTGGACATGTGGGGCTGGACAAGTGGTGCTGGACATGCGGGGCTGGACATGCGGGGCTGGACATGTGGGGCTGGACATGTGGTGAATGGGGCGACGGTGGGTCTGGGTCACCCCGTGGAGCGTTAGGCCTCTTTGGTGCTTTACGACCGCCGGTCAGAGGATGTGAGCTGAGTTGAGTGCTCGTAAAACTCAGCGCAGATCATCTCAACATCCATTACCTCGCTTAAAATAAACCAAGATACAGCGCTGCCTGTTGTTTCCCAAGGGGGCTAATTAAACGTTGTGGAAAGACCAAGCAAAGATCGAGGTGGCGTCAGGTAGAGAGATATGTGAGCACATTCAAGCATACGTCCTGTTGCACACCCTGTCCTGTGTGCAAAGTTAATAGCCCTACTGGGAGAGGGAGAAGACTACTAAACATTGTCCACTCAGCTTTTTTACTATATTACTATTTTAATAGAATATTAAAAACTGTCTTTGGGTTATGTCTCTGTCCAGCTTCTTCCACTGTTGGCCTTCGGGTAGGAAATCCTTAAAGAAGTGTCTCCTTATTCCCAGTGTTCTAGGTTCCTGTGAAGGAGTGGTCACAACGCTCTAGACGTACCTATGATGGAGGACCAGGAGTCTCCGCTGTTCATCGGCTTGTATAGAAGCTTGGTGGAGTCAATGGGTCCATCTCCTTTATAGGACTCCATGGGCATGACCACCAGCTGCTTGCTCCTCTTCTCTAGCAGTTTGGGAGGGGTTCTGGGGCACGGCGGCTCTGGGGAAATAGGGTCACAACATGGGTGAGTGCGTCTGTCATATGATGAATGTCAACCAAACTATAAAAGCTATTGGTTCTAAAACTTTACTTTGTTTTGTATGACTCATTTACCTAGAGGTCCCACCCTTATATTTATGTTTACTATTTTATTTTCAGGAAAACCATGGCTACAAGTAAATACAATTTCACAGAAAGAGTTGGATTCATTAATAATAAAAAAAAGTTACGTCAGCCAAAGCAGAGTTATTTTTAAATGAATGCTGAAGGTGCAGAAGAGGTTTGCTCAGTGGGAAATTAATATCAAAATATGTCCGCTTACGTTTTTTTTTACAGCAACTATGCAACTATTTGCGTTAAGGCATTTGTTACATTTTATGGACTTGTTGCTTTCTTGGCAAACCATAATACAACCTTATCCTCGTCTCATCTGTTTGCTGATCCAATCACACAATACTGCGGCACGCTACATTGCTGACACTGCTGTCACAAAACATTGAAAATGGAATTCGAATTCCAAATCAAGACGCCATGACAGTAGCTCAATGGGTTGAAGCCTTTGCCCGAGTGTATATTGATTTACCCAATTCAAGCCCAGTCTAAAAAACATGTCCTAGTGCTGGGTCGTCATCTGTGTCCATGCAAATCTACGAGACCTCACATGGAATGGAACCAGTGAAATAAAGTTTCTCTTCTCACCTTTGACAGTGAGGTTGAATTTGCGAGAGTCTTGTCCCCCATTGGTAGATACCCTGCACTCCCATAACCCAGCATGCTCGGCGGTCAGACGGGGGATCTCAAACTGGGCTGTACTCTTATTGGAGTCCATGGTGGTTCGAGAGGCCTGGAAGAAATCCAGAGTGATACTGGTGAGGTGATGGTTTACATGTTCAGCTGACATTTGTTTTCACCATTACCCAAACGCCGATATCACAAAGCTCCCTGAGCACACGTCAACTCTGGCCACGCCCCCCATTACCTTGAGCACGGTGCTGTCCAGTTTGCGTAGCTCTATGCTGGTGTGGCTCGGCAACGGGTTGCCTGTGGCGGAACAAAGGATCTTGGGGCTGGAGTTGAGGTTCCACTCCAGACTACTGGCCATGTCCAAGATCTGGGGGGCGCGATCTGACGGGGCGAGGGCAAAAGACGGGATGATGATGAGGACGGAGGAGGAGACAGCGAGGAGAGCGGAGAAAGTCACTGCTACCTGCGATCGACATATCGACGTTGGTAGTGTTCGCGGTCCTGATCACGATGACGAAGAGGAGCAAACGGGGGGATATACAGCTACCTGACTTCTCGCAGTGCTGCCCTCTCCAGCCCGTGGGACACTGACACCCGCTGAAGCGGCTGCACACTCCACCGTTTCCACAGCGACAGCTGAGTCTGCACTCGGGTCCAAACGTGTCCTTGGGACAGGCTGAGGCAAAGGAGGAACAGACACGTCAAGGTGAAAACCCACAAGAGTGGCGACATTTCAGTTCCTGACGCGCGCCTCGTCTTAACAGCGGCACGAAAGGCGAACGTACGCCTGCTGCAGTGGTTTCCGGACCAGCCGCTAGCGCAGGAGCATCCGTACGGGTCGGCCAGGCAGAATCTCAGGCCCGTGCAGTTCATCTCCGAGCGGCAGGACTCCTGGCAGTTACGGCCAAACATTCCCTCTCTACAGGCTGGCAGGGAACACAAGACACCGAGCAGGACAGTTACAGTTACTTCAGACGGTTTGTCAACACAAAGCACTTGTATTTACACGCACACACACAAGACACAAATACACACCCTTACGCACTCAAGTAGTATACACACGTTCTGAACAATGCCAGGCCAGACCCCACTCACCCGTCTCGCAGCGGGTTCCCATAAACCCCGGGGGACAGATGCAGTCTCCGTCCCGGGGGTGACACGCCCCTCCATTGAGACACTCCGGACAGTCCTTGTCACAGTCGACGCCCCACTTGCTACTGCCACAGTCTGGAACAGACAGCGGAGAAGTATCGCTGGCCGGTCCAACAGGGTTCTTGGATAGTCACGCGGACTCTTGTGATGGTTAGTAGAAATCCTAAGGTCAGTAACACTGTAAACGAGTAACGGACGATGTACGTTCAAAGAGTTCATAAGAAACGTTCGACAGGCTTGATGTGTATTTTGGCCAGGTTGCCTTGTTATCAACCCCAGCACAGAGCTCCTGTTAATGTCTACATACACCGATCAGCCATTACATCATGAGCACCTGCCTGATATTATGTAGGTCCCTCTTTTGCCACCAAAACAGCCCTGACCCGTCGAGGCCTGGACTCCACTAGACCTCTGAAGGTGTGCTGTGGTGTCTGGCACCCAGACCTTTGCAGCAGATCCTTTAAGTTCTGTAATTTGGATCAGACTTTTGTCCAGCCTATATCACAGCCAAGTCAACACCTTGAACTCGTTGTTACTTTCCTCAAACCATTACTGAAACATTTTGCTTTGTGGCAAGGCGCTTTATCCTGCTGAAAGAGGCCAATGGCTTTAGGGAACAGCGTTTCCATGAACGGGTGTACATGGTCCGCAACAATGCTTAGGTAGGTGGTACCTGTCAAAGTAACATTCACACGAAAAGCAGGACCCAAGGTGTCCCAGCAGAACATTACACAATGCATCACACTGCCTCTGCCGGCTTGCCTTCTTCCCATAGTGCATCCTGGTTCCATGTGTTCTCCAGGTAAGCAACACACCCAGCCATCCACGTGATGTAAAAGATAACATGACTGATTAGACCAGGCCACCTTCTTCCATCGCTCCGTGCCCCAGTTCTTCTCCTCACATGCCCATTGTAGATGCTTTCAGCAGTGGACAGGGGTCAGCATGGGCACCCTGACAGGTCTGCAGCTACACTGTGTGTTCTGTATACTTTTATATCACAACCAGATAGGTGCAAATAATGTAATGGCTGATCGTTGTATGCGGCCATTGTACAGTATTTGACAGTTTTTTCCCCCAAATATATTAGCTGGATTTAGTTTGGCATAGCTAGCTATTGCTAGCCAGCTGGCTAATGTTTCTTTTTGCATGTACAAAATATTAGGGTTTTCCTTGTGCTTGTTTTTCCGGTTTTGAGAACACCATTTGCATTGTTTTGCCGTTAATGTGGGAGTAACAGGAGAAAGGAAAATACAGCAGCAATGAGGAGATGGGTTCATGGTGAGGAGAACTGAACACATTTCTGAACTTTGTGTGGTGAGCTTTCTGGCAACAAGAGCAGTTGAAAGCTAACCCAGCTGTATTCAAAGCCTGTCCTCTACAAGATCCTCAGGCCTAGCCTTACCCTAACCCTAGCCTGGTCTTTTTTGTTCCACTTTCAAAGATAGATTTCCAGAACGTATTTTGTATAAAGCAACAGCATGCATAACTTGTGCAATTATTCATAGACTGCTTTGTTGAGGACAGATTTTATAAACAAAATAGGTAGTTTGTAGTACTTTACTTTTATTATATTCTTCATGATTCATGTATAAATTGCATTATAAAAACCAATAACCTTCTTTAAGAATTGTATTCTGTTTTTTTTATTAGAAACCTGCTAAACTGCTAAACAAAATAAAAAGAAAACAGATGCTAACAGACTGCCCGAATTTGCTTTAGATGGTTCCCGGAAGCCATAGATAGAAAACCCCATTGGTGAGCCAGCCCTGCTCCTAGAACGTGATCGTGGGCACACTAGAAGATACCAGGCCTCAAACTATCTTATCTGGCGCACAAACAGTTCCAAGGAGAGGTTGATTGTGTCTCCTTTGGTCTGTCCATTTGGTGCAGAACAGAACCAATGGTAGCTCAGAACGGGAAGTGTGTTAACGTTGACCTAGAACCGCGGTCGCCATGGCATCTTAGCATTGCCATTGTCATTTAATGTTCGTGAGCCAATCGTTTTCTTTCATGTTCATCTAAAGCAGAATACATAGTATTTTTAGAACTGACTGTCAGATAGTCGCCGCCCACATATGTTACCGGAAGGTGTGTATTTATGGTGTGGTTAGTATGACCATGATGCTGATACTTTGAGTCACCCATGTACTAGCAACGAGGCTCCAATATCACATGTATTCCTGGGACAGAATAGTATGTTGTCAGTGGACGGCTGGGATCCCAGTTCACAGCCAAGGTCATTAGAATGTGGGGCTGGGAGGCGGCAAGCTTTTCTGTCTTTGACCATTTCATTACCGACACTTACAGTCAAAAGCAACTCTATGGAAGAAATAGCTCAAAGAGACCTGTTGTCATGGCACCTATCTGTCTCCCTTCTTCTTGTATATCTCCTCAAGAAGGATTGGCCAGATGGGGAGGTGGAGGAGGCAACTTGAGCCAATAGAACCCTTTGTATTGCGGACACTTTTTTTTTTTACTTGCACTACAACACATTGTGACAGGTTGACTCTCCTTATGCATGTGTTTAATGATGATCAACTCAATTGTTTTCCAGAACTTTTGTCGTTCCTGGCATTTTTTTTTGCGAGCTGACAATAACCCAGCAGGGAAGGTGTTAAGAAACGCTTGGGACAAGAGCAGACGTGTTCTCCCTTCTCACACCGTGCTCGGTTTAAACTGCCCAGGGTTTTATGACAACACAGAGTTGTATGTGCACCTCTGTTTAACAGTTCATGATATTGTTCCACCCCCGAGTCTTCTCCAAGTCTAGTGATGTGCCTGCTGAAGACTCCATCAGCCCCATCTTCCTTCCTCTGATCACATCACTCCAATCAAGCCATGTCCTGTCCTGCCATCATCAAGGATTTAGCATGGAGGGATTTTTCCTCTATTGGTTGACTCGTCATAACATGCTGCTTCTTTGCATTTCACCTCCCTAAGCCCTTCAAAATGTAACTCGAAATGCTGTACAAAGTTCAATACATGATAATTATACACTAATAAAAATATAGATACATAATAGCACAGGCTGCGTTAAATCAGTACAAGTGTATCAACCAGCGTGATTATTACTGCTGTGTGAATGCGTGTCCATGTGTGTGGTAAGCAATCCTTTTCAGGTACCTCTGACGATCAACCTCATCCAGGCTCCATTGATGGGAATGTCCCCAACAAAACCGGCGCTGTATATTCCCTCGTTGGCACTGGCCACTTTGTCCAGAGTCAGAACCGCTGTACTGTTGGACACATCACCCGAGTGGGTCATGTAGAAATAGTTACCTGGTGATGAAACACGGTGGGGTCAGCGCATTGGCCAACAAGCTGTTCGTGGACTCATTCTTTCCATCCCTCTGTCCCTCTGTCCCAGTGTGACTCACCATTGTATTTCCAGGTGACATCTCTCCTCTGAGTGCTCAGGACTTGCATGGCCAGGTGAACAGTGTCACCTCTGTTAGCAGTCACAGTGAGGTGGGCCGGGACAAACTTACCTGAAAGAAACCATACAAGACAAGTTAACATCTTCTCTGTCTCCCTGTCTCTTCCTCTCTGTCTCTTCCTCTCTGTCTCTTCCTATCTGTCTCTCTGTCTCTTCCTCTCTGTCTCTTCCTCTCTGTCTCTTCCTATCTGTCTCTCTGTCTCTTCCTCTCTGTCTCTCTGTCTCTTCCTCTTTGTCTCTTCCTATCTGTCTCTCTGTCTCTTCCTATCTGCCTCTCTGTCTCTTCCTCTCTGTCTCTTCCTATCTGTCTCTCTGTCTCTTCCTCTGTCTCCCTGTCTCTTCCTCTCTGTCTCTTCCTATCTGTCTCCCTGTCTCTTCCTCTCTGTCTCTTCCTATCTGTCTCCCTGTCTCTTCCTCTCTGTCTCTTCCTCTCTGTCTCTTCCTATCTGTCTCCCTGTCTCTTCCTATCTGTCTCCCTGTCTCTTCCTCTTTGGCTCTTCCTCTCTGTCTCTTCCTATCTGTCTCCCTGTCTCTTCCTCTCTGTCTCTTCCTATCTGTCTCTTCCTCTCTGTCTCTTCCTATCTGTCTTTCTGTCTCTTCCTCTCTGTCTCTTCCTCTCTGTCTCTCTGTCTCCTTGTCTCTTCCTATCTGTCTCCCTGTCTCTTCCTCTTTTCTCTCTGTTTCTCTGTCCCTTCCTCTCTGTTTCCCTGTATCTTCCTCTCTGTCTTCCTGTATCTTCCTCTCTGTCTCTACATCTCTTCCTCTCTGTCTTCCTGTATCTTCCTCTCTGTCTCTACATCTCTTCCTCTCTGTCTCTACATCTCTTCCTCTCTGTCTCTACATCTCTTCCTCCCTGTCTCTACATCTCGTAAATAGTAATTGTGAGAATAATAGTGGGGACGGTATGGCCACAACATATTCACTTCACATGATGAAAAAGCCTCAAATCATTGTATGAAAACCATTACAATACAGCAGATATGTTGTTAAGTATGTATTTCCATTGTCTGTCCCTCATACTGTGGCAAGAGGCCTTATGCTTGTCTGCCATTTGCACATTTCATTTTTTTTTTCATATTTGATTTTATGGTTTCAAATTCCTTGCAATGGCTGATCATTTTTCGAAAAGAAAGTTACTCGTAGTCCTGCTTACTTCCGTGTAATAGTAAATCCTGGTCTGTCCCTACCCCTCCATGGGAGCAGAATGAACACGGCCTGTCTCGTCTACACCAGAGACCGCCTAGCCCGTGCTCCCCATGTGAAGCCACATACAAGCTGTCAACTGTTAATTAAACAGACGCCCTAAACTCACAGCAGGAATTTGTAGTTTGTGTCATGCATGGAGAAACCAGATGCTCCCCCCCCCCCACACACACACACTTTAATCACTGAGGGCCTCTTCCTTACCCTTGGCAAAGTTGTTGATTAGCGTTACTTTATCCAGTTGTCGAGGTGGATTGGTTTTCTGGGAAGCATGGCAGTAGAAGATCCCTGTTTGGTCCAACACGTCCACAAACCCACTGGCCACCACCTCCTTGGTTTTGGGCCTTTTGAGGCTGTAGCCTGACCGTGAAGGGAGGATGAGGATGCTGTTGTCCTTCTTGATGTCCAGGTTGATCTCTGATTCGTCTCGCTCGCCGCTTAGGCAGGAGATGGAGAAGTGCTTAGGGCTGGAGGCCTCAGCGTTGCAGATCATGGTGAGGTCTGTCACTGCACCTGAAGGGACCAGACCGAGTCACTCATCATGCAGTCGTCTAATCTACCACAGGGTAAAACAACCAAACACAGCTAATGTAACGAATAACCTGGCGTTGACAACAAGATGTCGGCTTAAAAGCAGTGTATATCCGAAAGTTGAAATTTTTCAGGAATTTTCTAAATTACTACATTTCTAACAGGACTATCAAAATTCAGAAGCTATTATGAATATATTTGAAATGGTTTAACTATTATTCAAGGGCATCTTCTGGCAATATAGGTGACAAAGGGAACGTGGGGAATAATGAAGATATGTAATTTTCACTTGATTACTGATTTTAATATAAACAAACATGAATCTTGCCCAAATGGTGTGCTGGGTCTAAATGACTTCCTGATTCGAGTGGAATAATGTAAAACGAATGGAACTGGCTTGAGACTTAATTAAAAGGACCTTTTACATTCTGACCTGCATCAGCTCCACTAATGAGCTTAATACCCAAACTAGCCATTTATATGGTATTTGGCACATATAAATACATTTAAAAAATCCACAAACATTCCTCTGCTGTGACATTCTGGCCTTTAAACAATGGTCGGAAACGGGATGATCTCCTGCTCTCTCAACGGGGACCTGTATTCTGCATTCAACTTTGACTTTTATAGCAGGGCTAGGCCATATCTTTGGTAGAATTAATTCTTATAAACCAAAGTGTTGCCTTACTTTAAATAAGTTCTACTGTACTTTCTGAGTTAATGTAACACTTTGACGAAACTTTACTCTAAGGACTAGAGTACCTTGCAAAAAAGAGTACAGAATAATGTATTTTCTATTTGTATACACAAGCTTCGGGCAGTTAGTTCTTACCTGACACGGGGATGAGGCACAACAGGAAAAAGAAATACATTATGAGTGTTATCCAACAACAATTGCGAAATCAGTTGTCTGTTCCAGTTGTTTATGAATAATTAAAGGTTAAAACCAGTCCCGTCTACGTTGCTTGTGGTGATCCAGAACCAAAATAAGTGCGAGCGTCTTTCCACATATCCATAAATTCCGGTTTATTACAGTAAAATAATCATGGCGGTGATAGTGCTGCCCATGTGATTATCCCAGCGGAGAACAAGTTACATTCTCCAGCTCTGAGTGTCCTCAATCTGTTGTTGGTAAAGTCCGTTTACTCTGGGTGGGAGAGAAGAGGAAGGAACAGCGTCACGGAGGAAAAGATGCTACTCTCCAGCTTCACGTTTAGATTTCAGGAGCTGGAGAAGACTTTTGCAGTTTTTGAGAGATTTTTATTTTTTAACGGAAGTTATTTCCTAAATAATATTTAGAATAGAATCCAGTTGAAATAATGAAAAACGTTTATACCAAAAAACGGATTTGGCAACACTCCTTGATGTTTTTAGAAGTTTTTAGAAGCGCGTGTTTTAAAGTGTCAGCAGACATTTCTCTCACTCGTTAACACGCACAATCCCGACCCTGCCGTTTGCATGTTAAAATAGGCCCATGCACGCTGCATATTCCATGTGTGCAGATGTTTTCAAATGTCACCGTCATTAGGTGGTCCACACGTTGAGGTGCACGGGTTCTTCTGCAGCACTCAACCTGAACAAAGAATCTCTCATATATTTCAATACTTTATTTCGGATAGAGCATAAAATGCCTATAAATAATAATGACACTGTGAGATCTATGTAATAAGAAACTAATGTGCTTTATTTGTTATTTTCTGTTTAGTTATGTGTGATTCCTGTGGCCTGTTGTGCCATTCTCCAGACAGCCTAAGTCAGAGTAAATGTTTGTGAACACAGGACTTGTTTTGTCTATGGTTTCAGCTTGTATCCCATGGATTTGATGCAATCATGTACCTTTTAACACTCATTATGAGAAACCTAATGTACCAATTTTCTTCTTTCCGGATGGAGAGTGTTTGAAATTGTTGATTTCACGTTTTCTTTCTTTTCTTTCTTTCTTCGGTATACTGATGGCCTCATACATTTGAATGTGACTGTGTGTAATTGTTTGACATTTCCTGTTTAAAGAAATTCTTCAAATAGTGCCTAATGAGTTTTTCATTTTTAACCCTTTGGAGGGCTTGGTTCTGTTAAATGTTCTTCCGATACCATCTGAAAGTGACTTGTTACACTTGTCTTAGTGCATGCAGCTACTTGAAAAAGGCGAGGACGTAACATTTCAACGTCCCATTGTATGTGCTAACCACGCGAGGGATGTGACAAAGACTACAATGAAGCTACCAGAGCAGAAGACTATTGTTTTGTCTCCAGGTCAGAATGTTTTGTTACAGTCCAACCACAGAGGACCGTGCCCAGTGTTGGCTCAGGTTGGCCCACTCTGACGGGCCAGATATTGTAAATAGTCTCTCACCTTGACAGGGCCCTGCACTTTCCTCTACGCAAACCAGAGTCGCCACCGGACTGAGAAAGGACTGACTCATCCCTAATTCCACACTTCTTCTGTTTCCATCAGTGTCGGTTTTTGTAAATCTATTCTGGAACTAATGACAAATGTTGCACTTGTTCCCGGACAATATTAATTATGCAACAAGGAAATTAATGAATACATTCTCCTACACGTTCTACGGACCGAATTCTCGCTAATGTCATGATTTTTCAAATGCTGACAGACGGTTGAGGCGAAGAGACAAACCGCTGTCTTGGTTGTTGCGTGGAGAGTGGACTAAGGAAGTCCACAGGGGAAAGGACTGGATTCTGTGTCAACATGGTTACTTCAGAGGCACAAGGGTGTGTCTGTTTCTCTGTGTTTGTGTGTGTTTGTGTGTGTGTGTGCCGCGTGTACACATCTGTTTGTACATGTGCATATGTGTTTGTACATTCACTGTTGTTTTTCTGGTGATATAAGTGGTAGAATCCAGCCCGACACTTTCTCAACCTGGGCCATTGTAGAGTTTGTTATGAAAATAATGGCTGCTGATTATTTACGCTCTCTTTAGATGAGGACGCCAGACAAAGGCCAATATCGTCTCCCCACCTCCCCTTGTTACGGACAAAACCCATTATGGGTCTCTCGCACAAGGTTATTAGCGGGGGAACAAACAATCAAAGGCTGATGCGTTTATAGTATTCCCACTGGATCTCAGCCCTTTGTGTTTTTAGGGTACTCAGGCATCTTGCACTGTTACAGAATTACCTACAGTTTCAAAAATGGAGGAGAACGTTCATAACGTTCAACTAACCTAAAAAATCCAGCAGACTAAATCTGGCCTTTGAGGGAACGTCAGAAAGTAAAGGTTGATTTATGAGAGCATGGTGCCCTCGATGTTTTACTGCTTTTTCTCTTTTCTTTTCGTCCATTTTGTTTTGGTCGTAGCGTTGGGACCTGGAGGGGGTGTAAGAAGGAGGCGGGGGGGGGGGGGGGGTCTTTGAGACTTGGTGAGAAAGTTTGTATAAAATTCCCATTTCCCCTCATTGTGTGAAGAGCTGGCCGAAATCCACACGCACTGACCCACTCAGCAGGAGTTTACACCCCCCCCACCAGAAAGTGTGGTGGAGACCAGCTCCTGGGAATCCCAAAACAAACCCAGAGGGGTGTTCAGGGCAGCCAGAGTTGAGATGAAACACCTTTCCCTGTGTTTTAACGGTTAGCTCCCTAGATATAGAAAGGAAAAATATGCCTTTGAAACTAAAGCTTTGGTTCTCTTGTGTTGTGCATGCCCTCAGATTTAGTACACTCTCAACTCTATGGCTGAACAACAAGCCAAGGAGACTTCTTATGCTGTGTGTGTGTGGGTACAGTATTTCTCTCTTAGTACAGGATGACAGTCGAGTCAAGACACTTGTCATCTCATCCGCCCTATCACATTTCCTACTTTGGCCAGGGTGGAATGAAGTGCTCAGCGAATCCCACGCCTGTCCCGGAGAAGTTATCCGGCCACAGCACTTTAGAAGAATAAACACTGTTCACCCGGCGGCCTCCATCATCAGAGCGGTGGAGGGCTGCTGTGTTTGTAGTCATTTGGCTGGGATTGTACTTAACACGTTGGGCGGCATGAGGTCATGCACAGGCTTACTGGAATGTAACGTGACTGAATGTGCTTGTAGCTAGCTAAATCCAAGCACTTGTTAGCTAGCTACATCCAAGCACTTGTTAGCTAGCTACATCCAGGCACTTGTTAGTTAGCTCGAAGAGTGATCGTCTTTCTGTTGTTATGAGACCTTGTTAATGCTACGGCATAGAAGCGCCTCATGTTCCTGTCAGTGTCATTCCTTAAGTGCAGCGGTATAACAGTTTACTTTCAGTCGAAGAGCTCCTCATGAATCAAGTAAAGTGTCTATGGGCAGAACCTTTCTTCCCATTTCTTCTTCTCCTCATAAAATGTGTCCTGTAGATATATTGTAGAGCACCTGCATTGCCTGGCTTTCGGAAACACAACCCCGGAGTTCCTTCTGCACTCAGTTTTCCGGGCTCTACAGAGGCAGTTTTCTTTTGATTATCGTGTTGCAGGATAACCTACCTGCAACGTTCCTGCAATGCAAAACATTTTTAACGTGCAGTGTTTTTGAGGTCATTGGACATTTTCTGACTTTTAACTTTTTTGCTCTATATGTATGAAACAGAGAACCTTGTTTCCAGATGTAACTCCTTCCCTCTAGAAAGACAACATGGCTCTTAACAGACCCAGGGGATGATTTCAGGGAGCTAGTGAAGGACAATGTGAGGATGAGGACACAAAAATAAATCATGTTCAATGACTAAACAATCAAGTTCAGTGAAAATTCCCCAATCATGAGCTTGATTCTTTTTTAGTCTAGTGCTATGCTTCAGATGTGTCCACAAAACCTATCCATGTGGTGAGCGCAGGAATTACATAGAGCTAATAAGCCCATTTTAGTTAGACAACAAAAAATATTGTTATGTTTTCTTTTTAAGCCTGTACCTTTCCATTCCCATCAGACATGCCATTAGAAGGTCTACTTCTAATGACAGGAATGTAGAATGGCTTTCCCATCTAAATGTTATTATCGACATGAAAAGGGAGTGGTTCTTTTACCAAGCAAACATGTCTCTGAAATATTACAGTTCGTTAGGAAGTTGTATAACCCTTTCGAGAGTGGTGTACTGAGGGTGAGAAAATCTACGGAGAGAAAGAGCTATAGGAGAGAAAAGACTGCAAGAAAGACAAAGCGAGAGAGGAAAGAGGGAGGTGAAATACAGAGAATGGGGACTACTTAGTTAAAGGGTAGGAATAACAAACAACTCATTAAATAAAACTATAAGAAGAGTTACAAACCGCAGAAAAACACATCTTTGAATTAAGTACCAATCTACGAGTAACAGAGACAAAGTGCTAGCTTTGTCATTCAGGTAGAGCACTGTTATTGAGGAATAACTCTGTCAGTCTGTTATCAGCACGGCTAGTCAGGTTGAGCGTTGCTAGTCAGTTAGAGCTAGGTTATTCAGCTTGTGCTCTTTTAGCCAGCTTGCGCTTTACCCAGTGGAAGGTGCTTGAGCACAGGATGTAGCGTTGCAAGAGCTGATATGTGTTCAGGAAGTGTCTGGAGCGCAGGGCAGGAATTACACTTTGGCCAGCCCAGACAGACAGGGCCAGGCAGAGACAGGAAAGCCTGTGGGTCTCCTGTCTGCCTTCTGGGTGTTTGCTCAGCTCTCCGCCCTGGGATCAGGGTTTTGTAGGGCCCAATAGACGAAGGATCAGTGTGATGCGTTCATAGGGAGGTATGTTCAGATAGATAGTGGGGTAGACAATTATTGCTCTGGCATCTTAAATAATGTCCAATGTCCTGATTTGTGTTGTTTGAGTGTCTTTGTCCTGATATGTGTTGTCTCAATGTCTCCATCGGAATGTGTGTTATTTAATTGTCTCTGTCCTGATGTTTTGTTTGAGTGTCTCTGACCTGATATGTGTTGTCTCGGAGTCTCTGTCTTGATGTGTGTTGTTTGAGTGTCTTTGTATTGATCTGATGTGTTGTTTGAGTGTCTCTGTCCTGATGTGTTGTTTGAGTATCTCTGTCCTGATGGGTTGTTCGAGAGTCTCTGTCTGGATGCATGCTGTTTGAATGTCTCTGTCATGATGTGTTGTTTGAGTGTCTCTGTCTGGATGCATGCTGTTTGAATGTCTCTGTCCTGATGTGTTGTTTGAGTGTCTCGGTCTGGATGTGTGTTATTTGAGTGTCTCTGTCATGACATGTGTCTTTGTATTAATCTGATGTGGCTGGATGGTTTTGGCATTTTTGATAAGCCACCCAGCTGTGTATGGTTTGGATCTATGATGTAACCAGTGTTTGATTCCCATCAGTTTCAACACAGTCCCCTCAACCTTTATATTTTTTGAGGGAGTCCAGTCACTGGTAGGTGTGATTAGTGTTCAGTCCTCCGGGTCTATCCACTGGGTCTCTGCCTCAAGTAATTGCTATAACCTGCAAGTTCACACACTGAGGGATGCCAAGTCAAACACTGAAGAGATACACATCAGTGATTAAAAAAACTACTTGGACAAATCACTTTCCAGACTAGTAATGATTCTGGCGGTTTCCATCTTTAAAAGGAAGTGAATGTTCTTGCAATTTATTCCAAACATTTAAGTTTGAAATCAAAACTTCCAAAAAAGAATTGGAATAAGTGTGATTGAATATGAGCATTGCAGTTTTCTACGTCCTCAGGCAACTGGAAATTCATTTCTTTATGCGTGTCTGAGAATATGCTGTAATCTGTCATGGGATTGGCCATAATAGATTAAATATGCTGACAGAGATATTCTAAGAGGCAAACATGAACAGCCAGCCTGTCTGCTGGGTTGTTTGTTTCCCTGACCAAACTGGCCCCCCTTTGCAATGTACTGTACAACACGCATGCTGTTATTTCCCTGCTCAAAGAGCACGGAGGCCAACGCAGCTGTCCTACAGAAGGGACTTGACCTCTGACATTAACCGCCACACAAAAGACTAACAGTGCTCAAGTCAGTTCCGTTAGTCACTCCCTGTTTTATTTCATGCTATTTCGTTTGGTGCCTAATGAATATGATAATACTGTCCTGCCCTAGGTAGAGCTCAGGTGTCTTAAGAACATTTCAGTAGCTCATAGACAGTCAACGACTTGGACTGCATTCTGCTGGTTTAGTGCAGGAAGGATGGCAGGATGTGGCCCTATTGTTTTCAGGGTCACCCCCGTTTTCCTTCCAGGGCTGTAGAAGGCCCGCTCTCTCTCCCTCAAGGACCAAACATCTTAACAAAACAGAAAACATTTCAGACCCATCTTGTCTGCTCCCATCCGTCAGCAAAACAGACCCACAGCATAGCCTGGGTTTTCTTCTGTAAAATCAGACTCTTCCTGAAATGAGTTTGTGTTCAACGTGCATTACCAGCATGTGTTCACTGTAGGACAGACCCCTATTGTGTGTAAACATGAACATTTCTTAGCAACCGGGTCTTCCTTTGTTGCATGGCAATATTGACTGCGGCCGGGGCTGGCGTGATTTCATTGGGTGAGGCCGGTGAAAGTAGGAGGGAGAAGCGATTGCACCTAAGCTCTCACCTAGTAACTCATTAACCTGTCCTTCAGAATTGAGTCCAAGTCAACCCTTTCGACCCTCGCAAGAGCGCGCCTCCATTTTGCAGCATAGGTGAAAATAAATGTGCGGCCACAATGTTGCTGTAAGGAAAAGGACCCATTGCTGGTGTTGTTGTCACCTGGGTTTCAGGTGCAGGCAGAGCGAGCAGACCAGGTAGGACGTCCAATAACCAGAGGACGCTCTTTTAATGTCAACCTTCGATCTTCTACATTTGTCCACACTGTTTTTGTGGCGTAATTTCCTGGTTCACTTGTTGTTCATTCACTTTCTTACTGTACCAAATTGCAGTTATTATTTTGCGGTTGCTTGTATTTGTCCTATTTAGAGTTTTGTTTGACACATTTTTGTGAATTGGAAATGCGTTTTTTGCCTGCAGGTTCCCAGGTTAACAGCGTTGTTCAAGGGCTTAAAGAGAAATTGCTCTACGAGTGTTTCCCACATGTTGATGCTTTTTGTTTGGATCAAACCTTTGACAGCAAAGGACAGCAAAGGACTTTCCAAACAGTGCTTTGATAATTATATATAAACGATTGTTCATTCAGGTAGGGTGTCCTGTTGAGTTCCAGTGGCATTACAAAGAAACAAACTGCTGAAGGTAAGAGGTATCGAGTTTGTGGTGTTGTACTCTCCTGAGTGGCTGACGCATAGTGGTGGGTCCCTTGGCTGTAGAGACAGTCAGAGATTTAAATGAGCTTTGGGGGTCGTTTAACCTAAATAACTGAACCTTCAAAGAAGACATCTAGTAGGAATACCATCACATCCTGAACGGTCCCCCTGCTATTGTTTCTGTCTAACATATACCTCTGTGTCTCCCCCCCTGTCCCCCTCTGTCTCCCTCTCTGTCCCCCTCTGTGTCTCCCTCTCTGTCCCCCTCTGTGTCTCCCTCCCTGTCCCCCTCTGTGTCTCCCTCCCTGTCTCCCTCCCTGTCCCCCTCTGTGTCTCCCCCCTGTCTCCCT
>JACXGK010001621.1:52785-66271 GCA_016801125.1 Novumbra hubbsi | reverse complement strand
AGTACCACAGTACCACAGTACTACAGTACCACAGTAACACAGTAACACAGTAACACAGTACCACAGTAACACAGTACCACAGTATCACAGTAACACAGTACTACCGAGAGACAGTACCACAGAACCACAGAACCACAGAACCACTGTACCACAGTACCACAGAAACACAATACCACAGTACCACAGTACCACAGTACCACAGTACCACAGTATCACAGAACCACAGTACCACAGTAACAGAGTACCACAGTACCACAGTACTACAGTACCACAGTAACACAGTAACACAGTAACACAGTGCCACAGTAACACAGTACCACAGTATCACAGTAACACAGTACTACCGAGAGACAGTACCACAGAACCACAGAACCACAGAACCACTGTACCACAGTACCACAGACACACAGTAACACAGTACCACAGTACCACAGTAACGCTGTACCACAGTATCACAGTATCACTGTACCACAGTGTGCAGTTGGCACTGGGACTAACAACCCGGGACAAATATATATAGCTGCATATTGCAGGGATGTCAGACTCAAAGGGCAACATAAATCTGCATAAATAAGTCTGTATCTTAATTCCCTGGGCCAGCACAGGCCTGCAGACCAGTGTTTCTTCTCTTTACATCTGGTCATGTGTTCCATTGTAGTCTTTGTCATTCTTTATTTATTGGTACATCTGTTACATGGAACATATATGGTATATATGTCACATACAATCAACTCTGAAACATGTTGGCCACCTTCGTGAAATTTGGGAAAAGTGAATGCAAAAATTAAAAACACAAACAATGACTAATATTTTGGGGTCAGTTAGTGGAAATAATCAAGTCTTAAACAGGAACAGAAATGTCCCTTGAAAAGGATACATGTGCAGATCGCCCCTAGCCTCAAACAGCCACATGATCCCATGAAGTTGGATTCAAACGCTACATGGCTATGGAGAAAGATTCATTCAAATGCGATAGGATAGACCTTCGACTAATCAAACCAACAACGCATGTGACGAAGTACCAAGTGTCATAATTCACAACAGCAAACGGTAGGCTATGGTACACGGAGCAAACAACAGTCAGACAGGCCAATCGGTGGAGCTGACTACCATGTCTGAAAACCATTTCTGCCGTCTTTGTCACAACCACTGGCGCGTCAACGTCACCTTAGCGAGTACTGAGAAAATTGAACAAATAATATCTAGTAGGTGTCCTCTTCTGGGCTTAGGCTAGAGGACAGTCCTCTCAGTGGCTGAACTAAATCACGCGAGACCCCCAGGCTAAACTAAATCATAGGCTACTGCAGTGCAAAAACTAGGGACAGAGATGGGAGGCTGGATGCTTGCAGCCACGTCTGAGGGGTTTGGAGGGGGGGGGGTGGCAAATCCGGACAGATGTACCAGAGTCCCTCGACAGAGTAATGGAGCAGAAGTCACGTATTTTGTTGTCCAGCTGTGTGCGGTCAGGTTATTTTTCATGATTTCAGGTTAAACGTTGGTGAGTACAATTCCTAGTACATCAGGAAGATGAAGGAATGTTTGTCTTCTTGATGCAAATCCAGAATAAGGATTAAACGTTGTAGGGTACAATTCCTAGTACATCAGGAAGATGAAGGAATGTTTGTCTTCTTGATGCAAATCCAGAATAAGGATCTTCATAAGCACCAATCAGGGTTAAGAAAGCAGAAAATATCCAAGGCATTCAACATTCTCCCTCATAATAGTCAATTTTTAAGAAATTGAGAGAAAATGGCAGAACTATCTAGAACATTTACAAAAACATAGTCACAAGATTTGTGGAATAAGGGCACTAATTAGGGATTCACCAAGAACAAAAAAAAAGTTACACACTTCCACAGAGTTTGCCAGAAGGCATACAGACTGTGACAGTAGGCTGTAGTATGAGAGTCCCAATGTCCATGTGTTGATGTGATATAGTTATACTATCAACAGCGTTCAATAAATACTTTTTTGATAAACAACTTCTTGTTAGGTTTAGTGTTAGGTTTAGAATGAGGTCTAGAGTAAGGGTTAAAGTTAGGGTTTGGATTAAAGTGAAGATTTAATTGGTAGATAGATCAAATGTTACTGATAGCCATTAGATAATGTGCAGAGCCTCTATAGACAACATTTTGGGACTCTTAAAACAATCCGTTACCATGTTTTATATTTGTAAATAATTTAGAACAATTTGTATACTTACTCACTTTATTTCTTGTGCTGATGATGTAACATAATGAAATGTTAAAAAGCACAAGGGGGTGAATACTTTTGAGAAAGAACATATGCCATATTGGTTCTTATTGCACAACCAGGATGTTCAGACCATTACTCACTCTCCAGCAGTCTATCTCGTATGAGCTCACAGGGAGTCGCTAGAGTGCAATGACTAAAGGCATCCACTTTCAATCATTAACACCCGCAAACTGGAACTGAACTGGGAAATTGCACGGACTTTAGGGGGCCATTGCAAATTTATAAGCAGAACTTGAATCCTGGTTTCACAATGACTGCAACCTGCGAGGAGATGACGGACATCTTAGCTCCGAGAGGATGCACAACATCAGAGGTTATGTACAAGTAGATAATAGCTGCGGAATGTCTATTCCAGATTACTAGGATTGTTATGAGACAGAAGCATGATGAAGCTATCAGTATCAGCTTGTATTTCTGTATGAGAACCGTAACGGTGGTGCAGTACCACAGTAGCAGCTTGCTTTTAGTACAGGAACCGAGGCAGTGAAGCAATTCCTTCTAAAATCTGTCTAGACAACCACCATGTCCACAACTATGTCCTAACTGACATCCAGGAATTCACAGATGAGCGCAGCAATCCCAAACAGCCTCGTAGACCAAGGAACATTTCTACGTTGGATAACTGCACTGTTTTTTAAACAGTCTTACAGATCAGTAATGCTCTCCATAAGGTAGATGTTGTCAGCCACTGTCAAATCACTTCACCAGCAGTACTAGAGGCTACATTTGCGAGTTGTGAAGCATTACTTAGCTTCAAACGCTGGATGGCCAGGTTACCAGAGTTCTGAACCAATACTTTGTGGACAGACAAGACAAATAAAATGTAATTAAGGGATAGTTACTGGAAAGTGTGGAGATTATGTTACTGCTGACAGAATTCATTTTTAAATGTACAGAAAGACTGTCTGCTAAAATTCAAGCAAATGCAAACTCAAGGCCAAAAACAAAGAAGTTCTCAACTGACTGAGTCAATGGACATGCTTTACATTTTCTGGAAGGGGGGATAGATAGTGGCTGTAGTATTGGCCTGGAAGAGCATCATCAAATAAGATAGCCAGGGTAGTTTACTATACATCAATTATTTTGGGTGTGCAGAAAAACACTGTGGAATCCAGAATTTGTATTAATCAAGAGCAGGCACACAGGCTCCTGTTGTCAGGCTCACTCTGTTCCATCGGCATCACTGAGACAAGCGATTATGTCTTCCCAAACAAGTAACGGCAGAGAGAGGCAGGTGAGATCCCTCAGCCATTTCCTGGTTGTTAAAATTCTACCCAGTTCACTGATTTTCTGTTCAATTGGGAAAATGGAGCAACTTGGGAAAAGCATATCCATGTAATTAATGGGTAATAGTTGATAAAAAAAACTTATTGTAAAAACACAATGTCCAGGCCTATAGCAGATACCCATTATACTTAAACAGCACATACACATATACTTATAGCAGTGACACGGCACAGACACAATTTAGACTGATATTATTGACACATAGTATGCATACAGCACAGACTCATAGTATAGACACACATCACATCTTCTACCATCGTCCTACACTTTCTACCTTTGTCCTACATATTATCCTACATAATGTCTCAGGACATTTAAAGCTCACACATTTGTTGTATCCATAAGACTATATCATCACACCTGTGCTAGCCACATAATTTGACTGTGAATTCAGCAGAATTCCATGAACCAGGAGAAATAAGTCGTTACGATAAATAAAGTGTGTTTATTTTGTGGGGTGCCTTAATGAGACAGGGGTCAAGTCTGTAAATATTAAACCGTTTGTGACACAAACAATTGGTATACATCAGAGGAAAACACTGTCATTAATATATGCTTCGGTGGCGGTTGTCTTGTTTCCTATACAATCGTTGTGACCAAATTGTCTAAATGAGCCTCACAGCAAGGCATCTTACTGAATGTTGCTTGTACGTAAAAGTAACCTTGTCTAACCAAGAATAGTTATTTATTGTAAAAGTCTTTAATAATGTGATTAGCTTTCTAAATAAAGAGCCAGCTGGAGAATATAGAAATACATAGTCATGTTTATACGGATTCATGATCATTACTGGCCTTGTTAGTTTGTTAGTTCCCAGATGTATTCTGACAGTTTTTGTGAAATTACAAGTACTATAAACTGAGGCTGCCACAGAAAGGCTGCCACAGAAACACAGCAGAAAACAACATTAGCAACACCACAGAAATAACCATAGAAACACTGCCTAAAAAACAACATAGAAACAATGCACAAAAACACAGCAGAAAACAACCACAGAAACACAGCAGAAAACAACCTAAAAGATTTGGGGAAGATTTTTTTTTGGGGGGGGTAAATGGAGTTCGGTTCAGAAGTACAACATTCTTGAATGTGGCATATAGATAATCCAAGAATAAAGGAGATGTTATTCCTTTTCTGTTTTTTGTTCTCTATGGAGTATTTATGAATGTTTATAAAATGTAGGTTTGTGAACCCTGCTTAGATTCTTCCAAAAATAATTCCAATACAGGATCATAGCTTGAGGGGAAACTGATGATGCCCACATGGCATCACATGTCACTTAGCATATGAGTTTGAAGGTTGGCTGGCTGGCTATGCATTGGGACTTCGGAGGATGTTCAGATTAATTCAGTTATGTTCGCTTTCCCCCACAACATGTAGACATCAACATTATAGCTTCCATGAAACTACAATTATGTAAAGCGATTTTGCAGTTACCTTGATATTGGCTATACAAATGACTTCTGTCACATAATGCAGAAAGCAGTGCTTCAGCAAGCGAGAGTGAAAGACACTGTGACTTTCCCAACTGAATAGATTGTAGGACATTCCATGCATTAACGCTAATAATACTGTATACTAAGCATTTTTTTCAGGACAGTGCTATCCTAGTCTAAATATGTTGTTAATTAAAAAACATATTTTGCAATTACCAGTGAAGTGGTAATGCAGCTGCCATACAAACGTTTTTAGATGTGCCGTAGGAAGCACTGAACCCCAGGGCTCTTAACTTTAGCTAATTGACAAGTTATGTTATATATTGCTGAGAGAGAGAATTATGTAACTTTGACTTGAGATATAGCCCTTAAAGCCATGATCCCATAAAACAAAGCAGGACAAAAATAAAATAACTTAACAATTAATGAAGCAAATGGAAAGCCGACTCAAAAACCTCACCACACACCTCTGACAAAAATGTTTGTTCCAACACCCTTGCACTTATATGATCAACCCCCAGTTTACTTGTACTGGGTAATCACATCATTAGGAGAGAGGTGAACATATATGTTTGGATCAGGGACACTATAATAGTTGCTTGTTTTTTTTTGTTTTTCAAGCACCAAACTGTATTTGGTTGAGCAGTATTGGCCTACTGTAAATATGCTGTACATGCTAATTTCCAACACACATTTAGATGTATTTGTACAAATTAAGTTTACAAGACACTTTTCTTTAATCTCAATCCAAACTCAATGGTACTAAGGAATAATAGTGGTCTTTGCAGATCCTCAGTAGGAGGTCCCAGTTCTCCAGTGTCTGGCTGATGAAAGTTAATTGGTTTAAAGGCTTGGAGGAGGGATGGAGGTGAGAAGCTTGCGACTTACAGGAGAGGATACGCTGTCAGGGACAGGGTAAGCCACTGCCCTTCTCCTTCTTCTAAATAGGATTCCCACTTGGAAAGAGATTTGTCAAGGCATCATTGATTTGGGGATGTGGTTTGGAGAGTGGCTATCCAAACATGCTGAAACAAGCATCTCTACAGCCCCACCGCAGCAATGCCAATATTTCATACTGATCTCTTGCCAATGGGGACACAGCACAATACAAGTAGACACCAGATTTACTGCTGCACACAAACGCCGATACAGTTATTGATAGTCAAAATTCCTTATCAGTTCATGATCCACCAAGTGTATTCAGCAAGGTATCCCTTATTTGATAACATAAGCCTGACAAACATTTGAATTGCCATTTTTAAATAGGTAAATAATATAGCATTTGAACGAACACCTCCTTGTCACAAAAAGTTTGATAAAACAGTAGGTCCTTAACAATATTAATCGTTTATTCACAAAGATGGTGTAATTCTGATTGGGATAAAACAGAAGGTGTTAAAGGCAAACCTACAGACATAATTCGTTTTCTGATGCATTGTAGCTCAGCATAGCAAACCGCTGTGGTAGATTCAACATTTCATTTTCTCATTCATCAGAACAGAAGAACAAATGTGTTCAGCTCTCCTGTCTTTCTTCACATTGTGTTCTAGTTCCTGTTCAAAGGGAAGAATGGAAAGATATGTTCTCAGCTGAAGATTATTAAATTAATTCGAGATAAATAGATTAAGAAGTCACAACCAGAAATGTACTATTTTGTTCCATTGCTTTGCAAATGATCATGCATGTGTAAATTGAATGTCTTTTTATCTCAGTCCTAAACAAAGCACATCAACACGGGGAGCTTTTAGAATGATGTTAATATAAAGATGATAGATTTGCCAGTAGACAGAGCATTTGTTTACTTTTAAAACCTCACCTGCATTTGTCATATTCTCTGGCTGAATAATTTTGACATGTCTGCATTTCTTAAGATTAATTACATTTCACATTTAACAACCTTGTACATGAAACAGAACACTAAAGCTAAAACCATGTTTTCAGAACGAATCACTAGTCATAGGAAGTGTACTACCAGCAATATGTTTCCATAGATCTAGTGGACTAAAATTCATGAGAAGGGCAATTAAATATGAATTACATATGAATGTGGACCATTTAAATACATTGTACTAATTGCTTCCATAATCAATCCTCTTTTATTTCTTAATGGAGAGCAGCAGCAGTGGATTTAAATGCTAGGCACTTTTGCCAGCCAATAGTGATCCAAGCATTTGTTCAATTTGCACTTGAGTTCTGTATTACACATTCCTTTGTCATATGACAATCAAAATAAACATGTTCAGTGCTGATGACATTACTTTTGATTTCCTGAAGTGTGCAGAAAACGCTCCCTCCTCTATTGCCTCTACGAGATCCATGCACCTGCAGCATTTAGCTAAATTGACTGAGCACAACAAATCAAATCTCCTGACCCAGAATGGATTTTCTCTGAATGGACAGCTGTTATTGTAAACTAATGTTTACAACAATACCATTATCTTCTGGAGGAAATGTAGTTGGATTTATAGAGTGATTATGTGAAAATCATCAAAACAAAATACATGCTGATGGCCTGCCGAGCCAACATGGTAGAGATAAACACCCCTTCCCCTTTTAATGTGCCTTGTAGTTCAGGCAGTTTACGGTAACTTCAGCACTAGGGGATTCAACACCATGGACAGCAACCAATATATTTAGTAACACAGACAGCAACTGGGGGATTCAGCACCAAAGATAGCAACTAGCAGGCTAATGGCCAAGCAAGGCTTTGAGGATAAAGGAGGAACAGCAGATTGTAGCTTAATGAAACACACCTGGACCTCATCAAGTATGACCTTTATCCACTGGGTGAGTGTTTCTGTCCTGAATCAGAATAAATTGGCGGAAATGAAAATGGGTGTCTTTTTGTGTCTTCATTGTTTTAAGTACTGGCAGAAGGGCTTAAAGACTTTCATGATATATCTTGACCCAAGACTGACTAAATCATCCTTCAATAATTTTTGATTTTCACGCAAAACAATAATAAAAACAAACAGGTCAAACACACCAAGCCTGCAAAAAGTTACATAAAAACGAGTAAAGGTGTAAAAGGAGTAAATGCGTTGCTATTAATTTGAAACGTTTAACCCTTTAAATAATTTAACGCAATAATGCAGCACCTTGTTTGTGTGAATCACTATAGACTATACTGCCTCACTATACTGAATCACAAGACTATACTGCCGTCCAAAGGCAGAGTGTCGTAACTACAATTTTGGTCAATAATATTTTGGAAGTCTGTTTTATCTTGTGTCAAAATATTTTGATTCAATGTTGCTTTGTTTTCAAAATATAAGGCTGTATTAATTGCAGTAATTACAATATCGGTCATTAAACTAAGGCAGACTGACGTATGTGTGTAGATACGCCTGTCTGGCTTGGTATTGTCCCAAGTTCTGTGAAGATACACCCGTCAGGCTTGGTATTGAACCCAGAATGGTGGAACTTGCCTTAAAACGCAAATACCCCACATGGTATGTAAACCGCAGCAGACCATTAAACGAAAGCCAATATTATAGCCACATTATAACCGAACCAGCTTCTGTAATTCTGTGGTTAGCATTAGCAATATGGTTATTCTACCTGCTCCCTGCAGATCGTATGTTCAAGTAGATGTCAAATAAGCCAAATAGCAAGGTATTCTTTGGGACTTCTTTTGTGTCATGTAGTTTATCCATGATTTTAAGAAATCAAAAGGACTACGCTTAGACTAGCTACTGAACTGGCAATGTCAATGTGCTTGCCTTGTGCCACGTCCCGCTAATCTATATCTATGCATTTACCTCTCGCTGCGCCCCTTTCTGATTTTAACTTCCCCAAAACATTATCCCCTAGTTTAGAAGCAAACAACTTGCTAAATAATTATAATTATTAAGTCATAAGCAACTTTCTTACATTAAGTAGGATATATCTGAATTAATGCAGTCACAAAGCAGTAACATTGCAGAGACAAGCTTGTAAATAGTTACGTCCTTCTAACAAGCACAGTAATTCACGAGGTCATATTATTTTTCAGCAATAGCAATTTTGTTTTAATGTTTATGTTTGAAAAATTCTGTGTTTATGTACTAATTTATTTTGTTTAATATTTTGTTCTTCATTTTTGTCACGTTACAGTTGAGTACTGTAAAGGAATTGAGGAAATTGAGCTTGAATGTATTGAACGTAAGAAAAATTAAAACGTAACTGAAATATAAAAAAAGCAAGGATAACGAAAAATATTTTATCGGTCCCAAATACAAAATTTTATCATATGTAAAAATTGATTCAAACATGGTAAAAGTGTATGCTTTTAATGACTCAATAAATTGATTTTCATGTTCAATCTTAACATTTCTGACGTCAACATGTTTAGAAAAAAGAGTTAACATGTAAGTATAAACACAAACAGAACACAGAACAGTGTGTAGTTTGTAAATTCCAAATATGCATCAGATTTGATCCAACAACATTACTATAGTGCTGTCCCATTCCATTATAGCAGGGGTGGGCAAACTACGGCCCGAGGGCCAAATGCGGCCCGCGAGGCTGTCCCATCCGGCCCACGGAATGTAATAAAATTATTTTGGGGGGAATTAAAAAAACAACTCACCAGCCCATTCTTATACATCTGAGTCAGAATTTTAACTATTTACACCTTATATGGGATCTACTGTACATATGTAATGTATGTTTTACCTTTTGCCCTTTTCTGGCCTCCAAATCAATTATGAAATCAAATTACAAAAACAAATGTGGCCCTCCATTTCATTTCAAAATCCTGATGTGGCCCCCGAGCCAAAATATTTGCCCACCCCTGCATTATAGCATTGTGAGCCCTGGCTGCCTCTGGCACTCAATCACATACCAGGTGATGCCAATTAAGTCTGTAAGGGTTCAGGGCTTAGAGTTTAGGGGGGACATAGGGATTGGGCCCTTAAAGCTTTGTTGTTTATAATGTTGCTGCATATAAATTATGGGAATAACTACTCTCTTGTTTTGTTTATCGTTCACAAGAGGTCATAATACATTCTATTTAAAGTATACTTCGTTGTGTTTATTGCTTTATTTTAGTGTTATTTTACATGTAAAAAAATTGATTAATTGTGATTAATCTCAGCAAATTGTGCGATTAATTCGTTAATTGATTCCCAGCCCTCGTAAAAACACAATACATTTTCCTCACTTTCATGACCTAGCAATGTTGAACATTTAAAATATGTTTATTTTTTCCAATACTTCCAAACATTTCCATGCATTATAATTTTTCCCACTTCCATTACTTGTTTCAGGGAGTTATCTGTTTAATGCCTAAATCTAAATGAATTATCCTGTGAGTAGTGCGTCATGCACTAGTAGAGCCAAGGCTGCTGGACCAAAACCACATCCTGCTAGGTTATCACAGTGGACATTAATCCCCTGAACTTTACTGCTTCTCTTCTTGCCTCAAACGAGGAAATGGCTGATAAGAATGTGATGTCCTGAGAGAATCCTGTTTCCTTCTTTCAGTGTGAGGTCTTACTGCCATTTGCACTCACAAGTATGTTTGCCCTGACCTTTCCTGTGAATGTGTTCCTCTGTGTCACTGAAATATGGAAGATTTGTCTTAGATATTACAGAGTACATGCTTCAATCCAGCACCCTGGCAGCAGCATGCCAAAGGACAGCTTTTTTCCATTAGTTCTAACTTTCAGACTGGTGCTGCAGCCAGGAAGGCAAGTAGGTATCACTGCTGAGTTGAACTGATTCCCTGACGTTTTAGAGATTCCACCTCTACTTTTAAATAGGAGTAGGAAAAACACATTTTATGCCTGAGAACAATTAAAATAACGTATATGTATATTTCAGGGGGAGCAGAGTTAGAACAGCACTAAATCCTATTTCAACAAATTAAAAACACACCATTACCAAAGCCAAGGGTCTTCTACTGAGAGGTGAGTGTTTTTTGTATGTGTAGAAAATGGGTGAAATCAATTAATCAATCAATCAAGTTTATTTATAATGCACAATTCATACATAAAAGCAATTCAATGTGCTTTACAGGACATCAAAAGAGAAATACAATTTTAACAGTTTGATTAAAACAGACATGGATCAATTTAACATGTACAAATTAAAATAAAAAAGAAATAGAGATAAAAGTTTAAAGGAAAATTAAGAAGGATTTTAAAAAAGTAATGAAAATTAAAAAGCATGGTTTAGGGTTTCCATGTTGCTTTTAAAGTATCTATTAAAGCTATAGGGCACATTGTGAGGTCAAGCCCTCAGTCATAGGCACGTGAAAATGTGTTTTTAAACCAGACTTGAAAATTGATAGGTTTGGGGTATGTCTAAGATCTTCTGGTAGCTTGTTCCAGTTGTGTGCCGTATAGCTACTAAATGCTGCTTTGCCATGTTTAGTTTGGACTCTGGGCTCTACTAGCTGGCCTGAATTCATAGATCTTAGAGGCCTGCTTGGTTGATGGTCTTCAAACATATCAGATAAGTATTCAGGCCCTCAATCATTCAGTGATTTGTAGACTAAGATTTAAGAATCTGAGTAATGTGTTCTGTTCTCTTGGTCCCGGTTAGCATTCTTGCTGCAGCATTTTGAATGAGCTGCAGCTTTTTTATAGTCTTTTTGGGAAGTCCAGTTAAAAGCCCATTACAGTAGTCAACTCTACTAGAGATAAAAGCATGGATAAGCATTTCTTGGTCTTTGCGGGACAACATGCCCTTAATTCTAGCTATATTTTTAAGATGATAGAATGCTGTTTTGGTGACCATTTTGATTTGACTGGAGAACGTGAGGTCAGAGTCTATTAGAACTCCAAGATTATGCACTTGGTCTCTGGTCTTTAGGGCCTGAGAATCAAGCTCTTTAGTAATACTTGTTCTGTTGTTTGTGTTGCCAAATACAATCATCTCAGTTTTATCTTGGTTTAATTGTAGAAAATGTTGGTTCATCCAGGTATTTACTTGTTCTATGCAGTGACACAATGTGTCTATTGAGTCTATTGATAGTTTGAGAGCCATATAGATTTGAGTATCATCTGCGTAGCTATGGTAGTTGATGTTGTTCTGTAGAATTTGGCCCAGAGGTAGCATATAGAGATTGAAGAGAAGCGGTCCAAGAACTGATCCCTGGGGAATTCCGCATGTCATAGCCACCCTATTTGTGATTGCCAATAGTGACAAAGTAACTTTGACCATCCAAATAAGACCTAAACCAATTGAGGACTGTCCCGAACAGTCCTACCCAATTTTCCAGCCTGTCAACAAGAGTTCTGTGGTCTACAGTATTAAATGCAGCACTGAGATCTAATAGAACAAGGACTGTTATTTTAACTGAATCGGTATTCAGCCGTATATCATTCAGAACTTTAATCAGAGCCATTTCAGTACTGTGGTGAGGTCAAAAGCCTGACTGAAATTTGTCTAGGAGACCATTTGAGTTCACAAAGTTACTGAGTTGATTGAAGACAACCTTCTCAATGATCTTGGCCATGAAAAGGAGATTTGAAATAGGTCTATAGTTGTTTAATTTAGATGCATCCAGTTTTCTCTTTTTTAGTAGAGGTTTAATGGCAGCTGTTTTTAGGGATTTTGGAAAAAAACCTGATTTCAAGGAGCTATTAACTATTTGCTGTAGGTCCTTTATGTAAGGGTTGTGTTGTGAACAGAGCGTGGGGCAGAGAGGGCTGGAGGAGAGTGGTTTTAACAGAGACACATGAAACACTGGGTGCACCCTCATCGACGAAGGCAGGGTCAAACGAACGGCGCACGGACCAACCAGGGAGGCCACCGTGAACGGGCCCACGTAACGGGGAGCCAGTTTCCGTGACTCCACACGAAGGGGCAGGTCCCGGGCCAGAAGCCACACACGCTGTCCAGGGGCGTAAGACGGAGCAGGGGAGCGGTGCCGGTCGGCGGAACGCTTAGACGCAGCGGTGGCGCGCAGCAGAGCCACACGGGCACGTCTCCAAACACCACGACAACGGCGGAGATGGGCTTGGATGGACGGAACCGCGACCTCAGCCTCCTGGGCAGGGAAGAGAGGCGGAGGGTATCCCATGCAGACGTGGAAGGGGGACATGCCAGAGGAGGAATTGACCAGGGTGTTGTGGGCATATTCCACCCAAGGCAGGGAGGTACTCCAAGTGGACTGGTCGGCGGAGGTGACCGTGCGTAAAGCGGCTTCCAACTCCTGGTTCGTACGTTCGGACTGGCCGTTGGACTGAGGATGGTAGCCGGAGGAGAGACTGACGGTTGCCCCCAGCCCACGGCAGAACGCCCTCCAGACCTGGGAGATGAACTGGGGGCCGCGGTCCGAAACCACGTCCCGCGGTATCCCGTGGGGGCGAATAACGTGAGTGACAATGAGATCGGCCGTCTCCCGAGCAGAGGGCAGGCCTGGCAGCGCCACGAAGTGCGCCATCTTCGAGAACCGGTCGACCACGGTAAGTATGGTGGTCATACCGTGGGAGGGAGGAAGGCCAGTGACGAAATCCAGGGCCACGTGCGACCAGGGACGGCACGGAATTGACAACGGTTGCAATAACCCAGCAGGGGG
>JACXGK010001621.1:0-52685 GCA_016801125.1 Novumbra hubbsi | reverse complement strand
TACGTCAGAACGGACCGCATCAGGGACAAACAGGCGATTGGGCGGGCCGGTGCCAGGGTCCGGTTGGAGCAGTTGTGCCTGTCGAATGGTGCGTTCGATCTCCCACGTGAGCCCAACCCGGATACAGGAGGGTGGAAGAATGGGGCTCGGAACATCTTCCTTCTCGTCGGACGTATATAGTCTAGAGAGTGCGTCCGGTTTGACGTTCTTGGAGCCTGGGCGATACGTTAAATGGAAATCGAAACGGCCAAAAAACCACGCCCAGCGAGCCTGCCTGGAATTCAAACGTTTTGCCGAGTGAAGGTAGGCTAAGTTTTTATGGTCCATCCACACGATGAAAGGCAGGACAGCACTGCGCCTACTCCCGTGTCCGAAGCATCCACCTCCACGATAAACTGTAATGCCGGATCCGGTTGAATCAGTATGGGAGACGATGAGAAACGCCGTTTGAGGTCCTCGAAGGCCGTGGCTGCCTCCTTGGACCAACGGAAGGGTACATTGATGGAGGTAAGGGAGGTGAGTGGTGCGGCAAGTTGGCTGTAATTCCGTATGAATCGCCTGTAGAAATTAGCGAATCCAAGGAACCGTTGGAGCTGAGTCCGATCGGTGGGAGTCGGCCACTCAGTAACACCGTTCACCTTGGTGGGGTCCATCTCCACTTGTCCCGGAGTGAGTATGTGTCCCAGAAATTTAACGGTGGTGACATGGAATTCACTCTTCTCTAACTTCACGAACAGTCTGTTGCGGAGGAGACGCTCAAGCACCTGTCGGACGTGTTGGAAATGCTCTGAGAGAGTGTGTGAGAAAATCAGGATGTCATCCAGATAGACGACAACGAAGCGGTTCAGCATGTCACGTAGCACGTTGTTGACTAGAGCCTGGAACACCGCGGGCGCGTTGGAGCGGCCGAACGGCACAACCAGGTACTCAAAATGCCCAAGAGGAGTGTTGATAGCCGTCTTCCATTCGTCGCCCTCCCGGATCCGGACCAGGTTATAGGCAATACGGAGATCCAATTTAGTAAACACTGTTGCACCCTGGAGGGGTGTGAAGGTGGCGCTGAGGAGTGGCAGGGGATACTTATTGCGTGTGGCAATAGCGTTGAGCGCACGATAGTCTATACAGGGGCGCAGTGTCCCATCCTTTTTGCCAACGAAAAAGAACCCCGCCCCTATCGGAGAAGAGGAAGGACGGATGATTCCGAACGATAACGACTCCCGGATATACCATTCCATAGTCACGGTCTCGGGTTTTGAGAGGTTGTAAAGGCGTCCGCTAGGAAGGGCCGCCCCCTGACGCAGGTCAATGGCGAGATCATAGGGACGGTGTGGCGGAAAGGACAACGCCTCCTGTTTATTGAAGACGGCGGCGAGGTCGTGGTATTCCTTTGGTACGGCGGATAAAGCGGTGCGGTGCGCCGGGGCGGTGTCGTGGCTTTCCGGGGTGTCAGCTGATCCCAGGCAACGCTGGAAACAGTGCGTTCCCCAGGAGTCGATATGTCCCGACGTCCAGTCAATCCGTGGATTGTGGAGGTGCAACCACGGTCGGCCCAGGATGAGCGGTGACATGGGACTGTCGATGGGGAACAGGGTTATCTGCTCCCGGTGGTTCCCCGCGATCACTAAGAGAAGGGGTGCGGTCTGCTGCACGATAGTGGCGATCTTGTCCCCGCTCAAACCTCTCACTGTCACAGGGGGTGTGACTGGAAGACACGACAGGCCCAGCGTTTGAACCAAGTCCTTGTCGATAAAATTACCGTCTGCTCCTGAATCGATAAGGGCACGTACGGTGGTGGAGGTAGAGGTCCCATGGAGTGTGACCACGAGACCTGTGTCGACAGAGGAGGAAACCCTTGCTCGGCCGGTCCATAGTTCCTCTCTTATGGACGGGCGTGGGCGTTTCCCTGAAGAGACGGGCAGGATGAAACTGTGTGTCCCTGTACTCCACAGTACAGACACGAGCCGGTGCTGAGACGGCGCGTCCGTTCCGCCAAGGAGAGGCGTGCGCGTCCTAACTGCATAGGCTCCTGTGCTGTGTTCAGGCGACGGGGTTGCTCGTCGCTTCTATCCTGGGATGGTGTCCACGTCTTGGTAGGTGAAGGCGAACGCTGAGACCTCGCGGCAGGTGGCTTCTCCCGGTTACGTTCCCTGAGTCAGGCGTCGACTCGTTGGGCCAGAGCGACTAGTTGGTCCAAAGTGCCGGGCTCCCCCCGAGAGGCCAGCTCGTCCTTGAGGGTCTCGGATAGTCCGTTAGTGAAGGCTCCTTGCAAGGCTGCTTCATTCCAACCACTCTCGGCGGATAGGATGCGGAAATCTATTGCGTAATCCGCAACGCTGCGGCGGCCCTGGTGCAACCCAAGGAGCCTACGTCCCGCATCTCTCTCTCCGTCCTGATCAATGAACACCTTTTGTAGCTCCGTCGTAAAGGTAGCGTAGGCGTTGCAAAGAGGGCTGTCATTGAGCCAAACGGCCGATGCCCAAGACAGGGCACGCCCGGACAGAGCCCCGACTACATAAGCAATCCGGGACCGGTCGGACGGGTAGGACAGGGGTTGTTGCTCGAACACCAGGGAGCATTGCAGGAGGAAGGGTCGGAGTCGACCCGGTTCGCCTGTGAACCGCTCGGGGGGAGCGACGTGGGGTTCCCGATAGGATGGTGGCACCGATGGAAAGGGCGAGTGTACATCACCAACACTGTCCTGCTCCAACGTGGTCTCCGGCCTCGCCGGTTGGAGCCGTTCGCTCCTAAACGCTGTCATCAACTCGGTCATGGAGCTCGAGAGCGACTGTAGAAGGTCTTCATGCCGGTTCAGGGCCGCGCCCTGAAGATTCAGGGCGTGGTGGATGGGAGTCAAGTCGGCTGGATCCATTTAAATGGTCAGTACAATCTGTAAGGGTTGTGTTGTGAACAGAGCGTAAAGGTAGGTCCAATTGCGCGACTTGAGTGAACAACTCCCGAGGGGATTCCACTGTCTGTTCTTGCTGTCAACGAGGTGGTAGGCAGTGTACTCCTATCGATGAGCCGGGCTCATTAAAGTCCAGGGGTATAGGTGGAGAGCTACATATATATATATATACATATATATACGTATGGGAATATAGCACGGCGAAACTAAGCTCAAAGGCTTAAAGGCTGCGATGAAACGCGTGAAGTCAATAAGCATACGTCGTCTAGCAAACTAGCGAAGTACTGTGTTTGTACTGACACTGGGGAATGGGAACAGGGAACCTATGTAGGGACAGTGATTGACAGATGAGGGACAGGTGCGGGCCGTTGAGTGAGTGATTGGTGACTGGGTGTGATTGTGACGTTGACCAGTACTGCGCCCAATGGCCACCAGGGGGTGGAAACGAGGCGAAAAACGTCAGGCTAGGGTGGAACCCTGACACTTTATTATAGAGTTAAGAATAGTTTTTAAAAAGTCAGATGGCAGGGTGTCGAGACAGCATGTGGACGTTTTAAGATGGGTTTTTTTATCAATTGTATTAAAAACCGACATAATAACTGAATTATGTCCTGGTGGTTTTAGTGATGGTACAGTGTCATTGTTTGAATGTGTTGTTCTGATGCTCAGTCTAATACTTCTGATTTTTTCACCAAAGTAACGCGCAAATTCATTATATTTAACTATTCACACATGTTCTGATGCTGACTGACTTAGCGGGTTTGTAAGCTTGTCAACCATAGCAAATAGCGTGCAGGTATTGTTGATATTTTTGTATATCATTCCCGATAAATGTTGCTGCCTAGCCTTGCGTAACTCATAATTGAAGCTAAAAAGGCTTTGTTTATGGATGTCATAGTCAATTTGAAGTTTCGTTTTTCTCCACTTACGTTCCGTTTTCCTACATTCTCTTTTCAGGGCAGTTATCGCTACCTTGTTTCTCCAAGGTGCTTTCTGTTTGCTCTGAGTTTTCTTTAACTTTTTCGGTGCAACATGATCCATGACATTCAATATTTTGGTGTTAAAGTCATCCAGGAGTTCATCAACTGAAAATCTGCACTTAATGTTGGCAAGATAGCTATGGCCTCCATAAACTGGGCATTGATGCTCTCATTAATGTACCTTTTCCTAACAGAAACTGAGTTTACTTGAACTTCCGGGGTGATCAGTGCTTTAGAAAACACACAGAAATGATCAGACAGTGCCAAGTCTTTAACCATGACAGAGGAAATTTCTAGCCCTTTTGAGATAACAAGATCAAGAATGTGGCCACGAGTGTGTGTACGTTCTTTCACATGTTGAGTGAGATCAAAAGTGTCAAGTAGTGCAGAAAGATCTTTGGCATGTTTGTTGGTACCATTTTTGATGTGGATGTTAAAATCCTCGGTTATAATAAACCAGTTATAATCAACGGATATGACAGAAAGTAGTTCAGCAAAATCCTCCATACATTTTGCAGAGTATCGTGAAGGTCTGTAAATGGTTAAAAACAAGATTTTGGGAGCACCCTGCAGTGTAAAACATAGGTATTCAAAATAAATAAAATTACCAAGTGGGCTATCTTTGCATTGGAATGCATCTTTGAATAGGGCAGCACCTCCTACGATTTCGACATGTATTCATATAGTCATATTCTTCAGGGGTTGTCTCATTAAGAACAGTAGCACTACAGTCTTCAGTTAGCCACGTTTCAATAAGAAACATGAAATCCAACTTGTAGGAACTTAGAATGTCATTTACCAAGAATGATTTGTTTGCGAGGGATCTGATATTAAGTAAGGCCATATTAATAGGGATAATAGGGGGCCCTGGACTAGTAAATTGACACTTTATAGATACAATTAAACAGGTTTGCTTCATAAAATGCAAGGACTCGATTCCTTCTATTTCGAATCAACACAGGAATAGAGATACTGGGTCCAAGCTTGTTCTCAAGACAGTTGGCATTGCTAGTTTTACAAAAGCAGGGACCCAATGCACATCAAGGTTTTTGACGATGCCTAAGTATTCGTTTTAGGGGGGGGGCGGAGTTGGACATAGGGGAGTGTGAGCAGTAATTATTTTGGGTAAAACCTGCTCCCTGATAGGTTTGTGTGATGGTGGAAGTGGAGGGAGTGGAGCGGGTGGAGGTGATGGAGGAGGAGTGTTGTGGAAGTGAAGAAGATGGTGGAGGAGGAGCGGGGAGTAGTGGAGGTAGAGAGGATGGTGGAGGGGGAGCTGATTGTAGTGGAGGTGGAGAGAATGAGAGCGGTAGAGGGGGGGAGGATGGGAGTGGTTGAGGGACAGAGGACGGGTGTGGTGGAGGGGAAGGTAGGGGCCGTTGAGCGCCTGTTCGGGTCAAGGACAACTTTTCAAAACACTCTGTGATTTTAGTCAGAGGGTCAGGGGAGGGGAGGTGAATACTCTGTCTATGTGTGTTGTCCATCATGCTTATCCTGTTTGAGTATGGTGTTCCAAGGGCGTGACGTATGTTGGCACCAAGCAGCCGGCATCCCGTGATGTTTGGATTGTCAATAAACTTTATCCCTTGGTTGGAGCAAGCAGATGACAGCCACATATTCAACCCAAGGAGTCTGCTAAAAGATTCAGTTCCTTTCCCCAAGGTTGGAATGGGGCCAGAAATGAAAACATTTCGAAAATTAAGAGTTGCTTATTTTTCCCAGCTCCAGAAGCTGGGATGTTTTTTTTTTTTCAGAATCTCAGAGCCAGTTTTTCTTCGTAGAATGTCAAAAGACCCAGTGTGGATAATAATCTGAATGTTGCTAGGGTGTGTAGAGAGAATGTCTGGCAACATATCTGCCAGCTCTCCGACTGATGTTTCAGCCAAAGTAAAGTTTTCAGTATTTGCCATATTAATATGCCTGCTTAGCAGAGGTTTTGGGGCTATTTCTGGAGTTTCGGTTAGCCTTAATGCTAGTATTGTGGTTATATACCCTCGGTTAATTTACATATACGTCGTTCCGAGTCAGTGGATGGTACCTGTTTTGCAGTGAGAGTTCAGGTGGTGGAGTGAGCGTTGGTGCTCTCTTCTTAGTTTTGCCTCTGAGGCGAACAATGTCAGACCAGGTTCCGGCTGAAGTCGATGCCTGTGGTTTAGCACCTTGCCAGTAACTTGAATCATTAAGGACAGCCGCTTTGGAAGTCTCTGCGTTTAGTCCAGTGACGTTAGCATACGTCCAGGGGAGCGTGTCAGCCAGGTCCGTGACAAGTTGGTCTTGATTTGATGTATTCCCGTGTAAACATAGGACACAAATAGGACAAAAAACATAGGAAAAAAATAAAACAAAGATAAAACATTAAAAGGTAGAACATTTTAAAGAATTAAAAAGAAAGAGAAGAAAATAGAGAAAATAAGAAAGACTTGCAGAAGCAGGAGACTAGCAGGAGAGTTGCACTATGCGACTGACAGGCATGAAAGCAGGAAGTTAATGTAATGTGTGAATGTAATCTCTGCTTCGCCTGCCATCTGTAGATGAGTAGTTATCAGGTACCGAATTGCTTGGTACCTAGTGCAAGTTAGCTTAGTCCATAAAAAGCTATCATAAAGACATGTAGGGAAACGGTTGGTACATGGCTGTGAATTCCCTGCTGTGTTACCTGTCTCTGTATAAACCCTGGGACGGGGGCTTCAATCAGCCTGTAATGTAGGTTCGTGTTTTTCTCACAGAGTCCCAACCTACACAATACATTAGAGTTCAGAGTTAGCCCTTAACCTGTCAAGTCCCTGCTGCTGAGCCATCAAGAAGAGTTCATTCTGACTGTAGTGCTCATTGTGGGTGGTGTTATAGGATTGCAGGCAGATAACATATCAGGATCTTTCAAATGTAAATCAACTCAAGTCAATTCTACCCCATCAGAGTTTACCCAGTGAATTTTAGTTGATGATGTTGACTCTTATCACTTCCATCTGTAGGTTTTCTCTGGTAGTAAACTCCATTAGAGGGATTTTGGTCAGTTATTTTAGCATCCCTGGGAGGTCTGAGGTGGGGAGGTTCTAGCCTGCTGATGATTATAATCCAGGCCCCAGAGGGAGAGCGAATGGAATGAACCAGACAGAATGGGACATGCCGAATGGTAACAGAAGTGGACTGCAATGTGGGGGCACAAAAACTGTTAACAGTCCAAGCATTTGGTTTAGGGCAGCATGTCATAGTTCTGTACCCACGGCTGAAATTTTATTTCCCAGTGGCCTCAATTTGTCAAAAGGGATTGTGTGTCAGGAGTTTACACTGCTGCAGCCCAACAGTGTGACAGAATCCCTGGATAAACAGCTGCAATGATCCTGTTCTCATGCCCACCCTTCTCTACTTAAAAGAGAATCACTGTCAAACACTGCATAGTATGCCCCTTTCATGCCATGTCTCCGGCTCTGGCTAGAACTGCTCCAGGGTGAGTGTGTCATGTCCAGCATGTAAAGAGAAAACAACATTTCCATCTGTCTGGTAAACTAGCAGGGTTAGCCGTCCCCTCAGATCTGCCATAAGAGCAATTTTTCCCCCCAGATGAGTTATGATAGTACTGTATATTCAGATTTGTGTTTTCTATACTGAATGTTCTGGAACATCGCCTCAGAATCTGCCAGGTGTTATAACTGTACATTTAGGTCATTTAGCAAGTGCTTGTATCCAGAAGATGGGAATCGAATCCCGGTTTTGCAATCGTAGTTCTTACTGAGCTATGCGAGACCTAATAAGAACAAAACATGCATTCTTTCCAAACATTATGGCTTATAAAATTAAACTCCTTCCATTGCCAAATGGCAATTTCACAAACAAATCTATATTCAATAGAATACATATAGAAAGCGGAGTCATTTTGGATCAGAACAGGGTGCATACTTAGTTCTGAAACATTAACCTAAATGTGCTGATAAAAAAAGCATTCTGAAAAGAATTTAAAGGCATTTAATGTGCTTTGATGTTCAATACGTGATGAAACATGAATGTGGCTACAACTAATGTAACAATCTGCTTACATAATAATAGTAATAAGAATAACAATAATAGAAAACAGTTAATTTTAGTATTTTTTTACATTAACTTTATTGCATACAATAAGATTCAAATCTTGCTGAACATTTCAGAGATTGAAATACATCCCCATATTTCATCCAAGGAATGTCAATTTTATTTGTAAATGTGTGAACAATTATGCCTTGTGATGATAATGTACTGACAATATCCATCTAAAAAGGCATGAATGACTCAATTGCAAATATGACAGTAGTTCTTTGGATGTTATTAGCTAAAGCAATCAGCCACCACCGCTGCAGGTAATCAATATAGGAAAAGAGCGTCTGGCCGCCCCTCTGATTTGTTTTTTGTTTGGATATGACCTGCATTACAAACCCACCAACAGTCAATGCTTGGCAGATACTTGACACAAATGATTGCTTTTGGGACACTTGTACTGACATGCAGGAATCCATTAGATACAATTAATTGGATAGAAAATAGGTGGGGAATAGCTATATTCTTTCATCAAAAGAGAGGTCATTTTCAGAGTTGGAATTAAATCTATTTTCTTATTACTTAGGTTGTCGGAGAGGAGTATTATTAAGCATTTCCATGGGACACTATATGGTGTATGTCATAAAGTTACTTGCTCATCAAGTGAAGTGAGGATCCCTCTCCAAAAGGTTTAAGGACCAAGCAAGGTAGTCTCTGCCTTCTACGACTATATATATTGAAAGATGGCGGTTTACAGATTTTTCTGAAATAACTTTTTTTTTTATCAACAGCACATTTGAAACACATACTGTATTGCACATAGAAAATACATAACACTTGTGTACAAATACTTTTTGGGGATTTTTTTTATTGTCTATTCTGATTCTCCAGTGTAAAACTGTCCATACTCAAAATACAAGATGAAATCTTCTTTTAGATCCTAGTGATATCTGCTATGATATGCTTACAGTTTGATAACTTTTAAGCTCTCTCAGGATTTCTCTACTGCTGGCACAGAGATAAGTCCTAATTAATTCAAAAGAATTTAATGAGTTAGAGGACTATTGATCAAAGACATTATATCCGCCATAGACAAGGACAGGAAGTGCACACACACTCAATGTTCCTTGAGTTTGATTGAGAAGAGAGGGGGAGAAGAACAGAATTTATAACAAGTTGCCCCCACTTTAAAGTAATCACACATATATATGTATTTATTATAATAGACAACCTAACCCTTCCTACAGTACTTGCACTACGGAGACGTGACAGGTATCAAAATATGCATCTAATTTACGATTGTGTTGCTATTGTTTTGTGGAAGGGTCCGTTGCAAGGTGGCAAAAACATAGCCACATTGAACGATGGGTAGCTAGCCACACTAAACGCTGGTTACCTAGCAACTTATGTAAGTCAAACTTTCCAGAATGAGCCCATGCAAATAGCTGCCAGTTCTGTAGATTGCAAGTAATGCTAGTTAGTTACAGTACTGGTTATGCAGTGACAATGAAATGGCAATGACTTTGACTATGGGACTTAATTCATCAAAGGTAAGGCTGAAGTTATTTTGCTACCTTTTTGCCAGCTATTCAGTCTTTTTTATGCTGGAGATAGTTAGCCAGCTAGCTAGCTAGCTAGCTAATGAGAATTGTTTTTTTGTTTTTTCGGGAGATGGCCAGCTAAGTACCGGGAGATTATCTCTGTTAATTTACTGCCAGTACGCATCTGGACACCGGCTAACGCTGGTGCGACTGCAACCCAATTTCCATGGAAATTGTAGCTTTTGTAGTTTGTTTTACTTGGGAGCCTATCTTTCTCACAAATTATTTGCTAATCAGTTTGTGCTTTATTGCAGCAACTCCCCACCAACTCTGGACATTTGATATTGAGATGTGTGTCACACAAAGCACATCCTATCACGCTTCTCACTCAGTCAGGAAGTTAAGACCTTGCGGTTCCAAGTCTTTGACAATTCTCTGTTTTCTATTATTTATGAATTATTTAAATCACTCACTAAAGTAGTGTGTGACTAGTATGTGATTTCATCACAGAAAAATAAGTGTTGTAGTAATTATTGGAAACTCATACTGCCATGATATACATGTTCTTTACGAGTGTATGTAAACTTTTGACCACAAATGTATCTGTAAACCCCCTTATAAAAATAAAATCATTTTGTTGCCTCAAATTTTCAAATGTCTTAAAATAAAAAGAACACTGCCTCAACCCAAAGATGTCTAGATGTCTAATGAAAGCTTACAGTACTAGATGTAACTAGCATTCATGTTGTTTTTTTCACGCCAGGACTGCAAAATGTATATTGACACCTGTCATCTGTCCTTTGATGCAGCAGCTTGTCTAGTGTTTGGTTTATTAGGTCCTATCTGCTTTATTTCTCCATGACAAGCTATGAGAAACAATTTTTCTTACATTAGAATTAGATTAAAAAATAATGCATGCTCTTTTGAGCTTTCTGTTTTGCCTTGCTGAACTCACAGTGCATGGAAAGCTGTGACTCATTGGTCTAGACAGGAGCATATTATCACCATGTTCACTCAGAAAATGTGTTTTATTCCCAAAAATATATTGCGATCAGTAAGTTGTACACAATTTCATTAAAGTGGTTTGACATAATCTATCAAAGGTATATTAGTGCAGTCAAATGCTGAAAATAAATAATTGTGATTGATTGAATCTGCAAGAAATCGCAACTTATCCATATTATAGAATATGTTCAACTATGGCCTTGAACAATTTTCTCTTTAAAATGCATTGCATTATGTTACAGACAAACTATGTTTTATTAAAAACAATGGGCAGTTCTTCACTTAAAATGAAATAAGTGCAGGAGTCTTTTTCCAAGTTGGTTCATTAGAGCAGGGCCTACATGTTTTTTTTAAATGGAAGGTTGTCAGTCTCCCACAGATCTACGATCTCCTACAATTGTGCTCTTGATCTGGCCACCAAGTACAGTTATTTTAACTAACAATGATTTAGACCTAAGCTTTTCAAGGTATTGTCCTTTGCTATTAAGGCTAGCAACTAGTTAGAATTGGGTTCAGATGGGACCCTGCAAATAAACTTTGTGATGTTGGGCCACACAGAAACGTGTCGGAGATCATAATTCAACATAATTCATAAGGTACGTCAATAATAGGTAAAGGCAATAGGTAGGCAAACATTATTTAAAAGACATTGAAAATGTACCTACGTTTTTTTGTTAATTCCATTAATTGAATATGATTTAGTGAAAACTGACAGTAACAGTAATATATATATTAGCCTAACAAAAACAGTAATAACAATAACTACCATCTAGGTCTTAGCGGGTGGATTTGCGCACCTAGCGTCTTTGGAAATGTTGGGGAAAACAACAGAGGGGAGGCCCCACTGGTCTTGTGGTTTCCTGGGTTTTTGCAGGGATGGTTCTGGGGAAGCAAGAAAAGAGATTCCAATTTCTGACAACTTGGAACAGAGCATTTATGTACTAACAGTGGAATGCACCAGTCAAGAGTCATTAAAATTACTGGGGTGCTGTTGCAAAAACAAAAAGCACCACTACAGATTGCTAAAAGACACGGTTAGAGCAAGAAATAGTGAGACTGGGAAGTAAAGCCAAAGTATTTAACATGCACATTGAGGCCTTATTGTCCTATTGAAAAACATAAATTGAGGTTCCATCAAGTGAATGTTGTACTTTTAGAACAGTTTATTGTGCAATTTGTAGAATTTGTAGAAAGAACTGACTGAGGAGTACATAAACACACAGAGTGTGTTTTCATGTGTTTGTTGTTATACTTTCAAGTTGGAACAGCTTAGTGTTGTCTTCATGTCACTATTTCAAACCCTAAAACATCCCTTTGTTTTTGATTTAACTACAACAACAAACTAACATTAACATAGGTGGTAAATGTTTAAATAAATACAGCACTAAAAGTGTATTTTTAGTGTCTTTATTGTTCTTCAATAAGAGTTAATAGGGTATATTAATAAACTTTTATAGCACTTGTTTATAACAATCAAAGTGCTTGAAGCAAAAAAGAACACAAGAATGCTTTTTCTTTTTAAAAGACATGAAATGATCTGATCTTGTTTTATCCCCCAACTAAAAAGAAAACTCCTACCCAAAAACACATTGGGGGACAAATAAACGTTCCTCAACACATTTACTTTTAGAGCAGTAGAATGTCACTGTGAAAGGGTTGCCTCTGCCAGCAGATCATTGTAATCATCAATGGGTTGTAAGACTTCCTTATGCACATACATTACTACTCCTATAGGTCCTGTAGTAGGTATGTAGTATACAACCCTATATATAAACTATGTTGCTTCTTAGGGTGCGATCAAAATAAACTATTGTTTGTGTTCAACATTACAAACAAATAGATGGAAAGGAAATAAATAAAAGAGAATGAAAGTAGCCCATAGATCAAACAGCATGCCGATGTAATAAATGTCGGCAGTAGGAACGTGATTACCAGTCTGAGAAAGATCAATTAAGTACGTAATATCACGGAGTGTTACAGTACCAAGCCAACAGAAGACTTGTTAGAGATGTCCAGAGGGCCTTGATACAACTTCCTGATGTTCCGGAACATCCTAACTGTTCGTTGTTTGTAGTTTAAGGGCACATACACAGTAAAACCGAGCAGTTTAAATATACATAAAATAAATATGCTATCACAGAGTTGAACTGCTAAAAATGGCAAAAGGTAAATCAAGTATATAATCTTCTTTTGCTAGTAGTGTTCTTTAGCAGGTAATGGTTAATATAAGACAGTTGTCCAGATGAGTAATACGTCTATGTACTTTATGTATTGCAAAAAAAAAATTACGCCATTAAAGTGAATAGTGGATGGACACTAAAACCACTGACTTTAACTTTTCATTTTGAGAGTTTCCAGGATTCTTTCAAACCAGATTTCAGAGAGCCTTGAGAAGTACCAAAATTTTGCAAGTCACCTCATGCTGACTTATAAAGTGATGTTTTCCTTTTTAAAGCAGCATGAGACAGTTACAATTTGTTTTCCCACCTCAACACAACCACTGAGTATTAAATCACTCTTACAGAGTTTCTTGTGAATCAACAGAAGACATGTTATACTGAAAAACCCACAATAGGTCCTCATACCCACAGGCAGGCTGCAATTCCCAAATCAAATTTCAGAGAGACAACCAAAGTCTGATCGTATCATAAACGAAAAGGGTATTCCAGCACCTGTTACTGCACTGGCTTCCATACAAGGGCTTAAGGAGGTTAGAATGACACCAAAGAAACAGTACACACAAATAGATTTCTCAATGGGCAGTCACTGCGCACAAGAAATATGTCGGTATGTGTACAATGTGGATTATGTGGTCTTTTGCCTTGAGTTAATGATTCACCAACGCAGAAAGCAGCAACTAGACATCTTGGTTTGTTAGAAATTCCAGCTAATTGTAACGTAATTTTTTTGAATTACACAAGTGCCTGCCAGATATTCTCTGCTATTTACCACACTGCATTTACAGCAGTACAGAAGATGGGGCAGTTGCTAGTATGTGAGAAACCAGCTATTTTGTGAGTGTGGACTACTATCTGTCAGTGTTCTCCGACTGTTCCAGCTCCACTGATGGTAATGATATCTCAGTTGCCCCTGCCAACAGCTACTGTCCATCAACCAATACCAGGCCCAAGCTTTGTAGATCTAATTAGATTTTCAGGGCTGATAGTGAATGCAGTGATTTTCTTTTCATTCAAAGTGTGTGATATCAATAAAGATCCCCTCCTCTTCCCCATGTCTCTACTTTCTTCAATTCTTTAGCAGTGCTGCTAATCCGGGCCGTTTTAATGAAAATGCTAACTCGGGTGATTTGATGTAATCGAAAATGTTTAGACTTTAGATAGTAACCAGTCGTTTTCGAGACCAGCAGAGAGGGATCAATAGGCTAAAATCATAGCCAAAATACTGGCAGATCAGTAGTTCTGTGAAACACCATCATTCCACTATTACTGCAGACAGCTGCACTTATTTGCATTTGAATTTCCATGTTTGTTAATGACTGGATGGTTTTAAAGGGTTTTAAAGCGAATTGGCAGCAAGACATTGTTCCAGCACTGGTTGCTTTGAACTAGTAAGAAGACAGTTCAGCATTGTGTAAAACTATGTATGTCTAACAACAGTGATTAGGCTGATGCTTGCTTTCATCTAACTCAGGAAAGGTCAAGTAATAGACAATACAACTTATATTCTGAATATCTTACAAGTAAATATCTATGTGTCCAAAAAGTATAGAAAACATTGCTCTTTCTGTGTTTCAAGTCATTTCTTGTATTTTCTTTTTTAATTTAAGATCAAGGACAGTGTTATCCTAAACATTCCTTAGAATAGCAAGACCAATTAAGCAATACACAACAGGCTTAAAATAGCCTGTTGAATCTTTTATCCTTAACTTGCTTTAACCCTCTGAGCTAATTAGCTTTCACCTTGGAGAAATTGTAAACAAATGTATTACTATTTTATGAAAGTGGTACTAGTATAATCTGTAGGAAAAGTGCAATTTAGAGCTACAAATTCATCACACACAATGCGTGTTAATAAGTTGGAAATGTAATCTAAATTTACATAAAGTGTATTGAATGTGATGCTGTGTTGCCACATGCATGCATTGGTTTGTCATTCTCTTCTGAGCCTCGCCTACAAGCAAGATTGTTAATGCCCAGACTCTTGGAGGGGTTACAGAACAATTCCATGTCAATCAAAACTTCAGACCACTAGCAATATATCTAGGTCAGAACCTTCAAAAATGAACTGACCAAAAGGAGCTCAAAGTGACTAGGAACCCCCAGAGAAACATCAGTGGTCCTTTGGGGATCTCTTTCCACAATGAATGAAACAGAAAAAGTTGCCAGATGTCATGTTTGGCATGAACAAAAACCCTCCTTTGAACAGCAGAACACCATACCAGATACAGCAATGGGGGCATTATGTTTGGGGCTGCTTTGCTGCCTCAACCATGACTTCCATTCTGTGTCAGAGAATACCTGAATGTGTGGCCATCTGTCAAAAATGTGAAGCCCAACTGAAATTGGATCTCTCAACAGGACAATATAAAAAATCACTAAAGTAAATCCACAGCAAAATAGCTCAAAAATAAGAAATGGAATGTTATGGCCCATATCTTAATCCTATAGAAACACAGAGGGTGGCTGGAAGTGGGCTGTACATGCATGAAAGCCTTCAAACATCGTGACGTCTAAGCAGTTATATAAGGAAGAGTGGGAAAACTTTTCTCCCAGTGATTGCAAAAAGCTGAAGAAATGCCTAGTTAAGTTGTCCAATGGAGGCAGCACCCCCTATTCAAGACAGCGGTATGCTATTTCTTCTGCAAAAAATAATTTTTCCCTTCTGTAGATTATTGTTAAAGAAAATCTACCCTTTTATGTGAAAATTTTAATCATGATTTTTTACATTGCAAAAGGACCTGTTGACTGGAGGCTTTCTTCAAAGACTCACAAAAAGCTAGAGAGTGATAAACACCATTAAATGTAATAGCAAGATCACAGTAGGCTGGAGAATGATGAACACTATTAATTGTAATAGCAAGATCACAGTAGGCTAGGGAGTGATGAATACCATTAAATGTAATAGCAAGATCCCAGTAGGCTAGAGAGTAATAAACGCCCTCCAATGTATGTGTGAATAAGGAGCGGTGGAATCAAACAAGTAAGAATAGCCTCATTCCTGTAACAATCTATCATTCGGGGGGGAAGGGCTAATTTCAGCTAACAGAATGAAAATCTGTCACTCAAACAATGTGAAGCTTTTGGCGAGTTCTGCTCCCTGTCTGCAGCAGTGGGGACAAGCTGAGAGGCTGACGCGGTGAGAAGGGACACAAGAGGCCCAATGATGGGTGCAGAGACAAACAGCAGCCCGGAGTGGAGCCCGGCATGTCATTAACGTTGAACCACAACTTACTGTTCAGCCTTAAAACATGAACTAGAAACGTGTAGCAATAATAAATGTGGAAACGTCTGATAACTTCTTAAATGTATAAAGGCCCATTACTGTCAAAACCGCATGTATCAGTCCTTCGCATGTGGATAGCTGTCAGCGATTACTTCAAGAAACACATTTTCAACTTCAAATTTCCTGCTCAAAATGCTTAAAATAATATTTATGAATAATAAGACCCCAAAATATTTATTTTCTCGTGAAGGGGTGGTTTAAAATGTGAAGGGGTGGTTTAAAGGCAGAAACTGGGTAGAGTTACCCTTTAAAAACAGTAATGGATAATTTTCCAGTGATATTTGTTACTTTTAGCCATCAAGTGAGTAAATGTTAAATGTCCATGTTAAATGTCAACAAAGATAAAACCTTTCAGGAGGTGTACATTTTCTTCCTAACACTACTTTCATATTATTATAACAAAACGAGTGTTGGCATTTACAATATGTAGACAAATTTGAATTCAATAGTGCCTCCAAATAGAGTCTAATCTGGTGGCAGGTGGCTACATTGATTGCACAAAACAAGATGTTATTTCTTGGCATTTCCTGAGCATAAATGTATTTGCAAATTGAGGTTGTCAAACAAGGATGCCAAAACTGCTGTAGCTATGCCTTTATTGTACAATTACCAGTGTTTGTGGCATGCCACTCTCTCCAGTATACGGTCACACACTTTCTATACGTCGGTAGACCCACGATTATGAGTTGGCGTTCTAAGTGCTCTTCATGAATAGTAGTATGATGCAGACAGCAGCCTGCCTCATAAGCCATGGTCTGGGCTTCACATGACAGCCAACCCTGGTGGGAGCTGCTCTATAAACACCAAACCGTTCAAGAACGAGACCTGACAACTAATACACTATGTATGAGACATTGATTGAAGTTTGCAGCCATTCATCTGTGAGCCTTAGTAAACTGAGAAAAGACGAAGATCATCCTTGTAATTATTAGATATGGCCTTTGGGATGGTTATTCTGATCTCAATTGTCTGCGTGTGTTGTTTTGAAAACCATTGGGGCATTTGTTCTTAGGAGAACAAGGCTAATGCTTTAAAAGTAGGCTCAGCAAAATGTAACAGATGCAGAAAGTAAACAATTGCCAATTTCCTAAACCACTGAGATTGTTGCAATTCTTCTCTGTTGTGTCCTGTGGCTACCACACCAGAACAGTGAGAAACGAACCCATGCTTATGCAAAGATAATGTGTAAAACTGTAAAGCAGGGAAGTCTTGCATCTTGCTTATTTCTATATATCTACTCAGCTGTTCATAGCAACACAATTACATTGTTTCTACTTTTAAGAAGCGGTATTATTTTCTTTTTCATTACAAATACATGATTTGATGTAAGTTCTTCCTTTAAGGTTATTTGAAATATTAATGAAGTATTGTCCAATAGTGTACTGCAATGTTTAGATATGCTTAATAGAAAACATATATATTTTAGTGCCAATGCTATGGATACCACGGGTACTAGAATAATGAAGAATTTGGAGACCAAAGCATATGGTTCTTTGAATGTCTAAAAATATTTGAACAACCACCAGGTTCTTATCAGACACTGAGAAAGGTGCTCATTTCATTTTTATGGATTAAGTAAATTCCATGAGGTGTAGGAAAGGCAAAACATCTGTAATATTACCAAATATCAGGATGATTGATCCTGTCAGAATGTTCATGAAAATTGCACTTTCAAAATAGCTCAGATAGTGTTAGGCAGATCAAGTGAATTTTATTGTGGGTGATAATGGACTCATATATTATTGACTTCTTGTGAAATGGCAAAAACTCATGAACTACCATGAACACAAATGTATTTCATAGTGATGAATGGGTGTGACCAGTCCTATCAACAATGATGCTTCACATCATTTACTTCCTTACATTTTGGGGATGCATACAAACGTTTTACTAAATGTATTAATTTCAACCAAGTGCTGAAAATAGTGTCAAAAAGTTAGAATTGGCAAAATAAAACAACAAAACTAGAAAAACTGTGGTTCTCTAGATGCAATCAAAATGGCCCAGGTTCAACTTTCAAAGGAATTACTATGCCTGCGCTGAACTTATTCACTTATTCTGGGGCGTCATAACTTTATGCTTAACCTTTAGAAATGTCAGATGTGTCCTGCAGCCTAGAGGACAATATTTTCAGTAGCCCCGGTTTCAGCTGTAGCTCACCAAAGACATGCAGCAGAATATTGGTCCTCTTTTAGGGTCATCTTCATTAAAAAGAGTCTCCAGACATTTTTTATACATTTGTTTCCAAATGAATACTAACAAGCTAAATTACACTGCTCAAAAAAGTAAGGTCACATGTTATCATCACAGTATAACGCCAAGTAAATTAAACTTCAGGGAAATCTGGCCAGTTATGAAGCATAACAAATAGCAAATCAATGTCACTTGTTTTGGTGCAAATGAAAGTGACAACAGGTGCACTGGAGAGGCAACAGCAAAAAGGGAATGGTTCTGTAGAAGGGCATCAACCCAGCAGCACAACCGGTATCTGCTCCTTTGTGCAAGGAAAAACAGGAGGAGCACTGCCAGAGCCCTACTATATGACCTCCATTGGGCTACTGGGGTGCATGTTTCTCACCAACCTGTCAGAACCAGACTCCATGAGGGGGGCAAGAGGGCCCGACATCCTCTAGTGAGACCTGTGCTCACAGTCCTGCACTGTGCTGCGTGATTGGCATTCGCCAGAGAACACCAGGATTGGCAGGTCCGCCATTGGTGCCCCGTTCTCCTCACAGATGAGAGCAGGATCACAATGATCACATGTGACAGACGTAAAAGAGATATTTAAGAAATAGATTTTAAGAACAGAAAAAATATAAATATTCACCGATCAGCCATAACATGATGACCACCTGTTTAATATTGTGTAGGTCCCCCTTTTGCCCCCAAAACAGCCTTGACCCGTGAAGGCATGGTGGGTGGGGCCTCCATAGATCAGACTTGTGTGTCCAGCACATCCCACAGATGTTCCATTGGATTATGATCTGGGGAATTTGGAGACCAAGTCCACACTTGTTGTGTTCCTCAAACCATTCCTGAACCATTTTGGCATCGTGGTGTGCGCATTATCCTGCTGAAAGAGGCCAATGCTACCAGGGAAAATCTTTTCGATTAATGGGTGTACATGGTCTGCAACAATGCTTTGGTAGGTGGTACATGTCAAAGTAACATCCACATGATTGGCAGGACCCAAGGTGTCACAGCAGAACCTAGCCACGCCAGCTTGCCTTCTTCCCATAGTGCGTCCTGGTGCCATGTGTTCTCCATGTAAACTATGCACGCACACCTGGCCATCCACGTGATGTAAAAGAACATGTGATTCATCAGACCAGGCCACCTCCTTCCATGGTTCTGTGGTTTATTTCTGATGCTCACATGCCCATTGTAGGCGCTTTCACCAGGGGACAGGGGTCAGCATGGACACCCTGACTGGTCTGCGGCTGCGCTGTCCCTTACGCAACAAACTGTGATGCATTGAGTGTTCTGACAACTTTCTATCAGAACCAGCAATACACGTTTTCACTAATATGAGCTACAGAAGCTGGTCTGTTGGATCGGCCCCCACAGCCTTCACTCCCCACGGGCATCAGTGAGCCTTGGTCTTCCATGATCCTGTCGCCGGTTCATCGCTTTCCCTTCCTTGGTCCACTTTTAGGAGGTACTGACCACTGCGGACCGGGAACACCCCACAAGAGCTGCCATTTTGGAGATGCACTGACCCAGTCGTCTAGCCATCACAATTAAGCTCTCGTCAAAGTCTCTCAGATCCTCACGCTCGCCCGTGTTTCCTGCTTCTAAACCATCAACTGCTAGGACAGATGTTCACTCGCTGCCTAATCTGTCTCACCCACTGACAGGTGCCATGATGACAAATGATCTGTATTTCTCCCTTCACCTGTCAGTGGTCCTTTTGGTATGGCTGATCGGTGTATGTATGGAACATATTGACAAAAACGGGTAATACATATATTAAATATTTGTTAAATAATACTTAGAAAAAATATATATTGCCACTCCTTTCTACATTAAAACTGCAATACAATGTGGAAAAAGTCCTAGGGTGTGACAGGCACTGCATTGAAATATGTTATTCTTTTGTTTGGGTCTAGCCCAGGGGTGGGCAAACTACGGCCTGAGGGCCAAATGCGGCCCGCAAGGCTGTCCCATCCAGCCCACGGAATGCCCTTTTCTGGCCTCCAAATCAATTATGATTAACAAATTACAAAAACATTTCATTTCAAAATCCTGATGTGCTAATAAAATGTTAAAAAGTCCTAGGGTTTGACAGGCACTGCATGTAAATATGTTATCCGTTCGTTTGGGTCTAGCCTGATTCATAATTTATATTGTAGTGTGTAGCCTGCTGAGCAATATAATTTACTTTAACATAAGGGTGTTAGGTGATGTTAGATTTCCTTTGAGCTTGTTTTTTATTTCAGGATTAGGCATAATCTGTGGCGGCAAAACTGGCTCTAAATAATTTAAAAAAGATACTAAGTTGTTCAAACATAATTTGTCTCACTGAGATCAACTTAAACTCTACAAAGTGTACCTTGGGCCTCAGTCCCTTAGCAGTTGTTATTATGTCTGTTCAGGAACAAAAAAAAACAAATAGAAACAAATCTTCATTTAATTACATTCACACTAACTCCAGGTGTAATGTTTCTCATCCAGTTACTAGGGAAAAAATTCCCCTGATTGGGAAGATCATTTTCAATGGTCATCCAACAGAAAATTGGGCATCAACCTATTGCTCTGTCTTCTATGATGTTAAGTTTATTAGTGTTGTGATCTAGTTATTGTTATTTCCAGTAGTGCATTTGCATGTGTACAGAACGTCCGTAAAGTAATAATATGTAGTACAGTTAGTATAAAGTAAACGTATTAATGTATGGATGAGTCGGAGAACCAGAGTGTAGGTTCCAGTAACGATTTATTAGGCAGTAGGTAGGTAAAGGCCAGTCACAACTATACAAAATCACTAGGCAAGATCAAAGTCAAAAAGGTTCAAAGGGATATCAAATTCTAAGTAGAAAAGGAATCAAACAGCTCAGGGCGTTGGCTAAAGACAAGCAATACCTCACTGGCAAAGAAGGAACTTAATATACAGTGGGGCCAAAACGTATTTAGTCAGCCACCAATTGTGCAAGTTCTCCCACTGAAAAAGATGAGAGAGGCCTGTAATTTTCATCACAGGTACACTTCAACTATGACAGACAAAATGAGAAAAAGAAATCCAGAAAATCACATTGTAGGATTTTTAATGAGTTTATTTGCAAATTATGGTGGAAAATAAGTATTGACCTCAACAAATAAGTATTGACCTCATAAACTCATGACCTATCATCAACCTTGTCATGTCATCAACATTGTCTTATCATCAACCTTGTCTTGCCATCAACCTTGTCTGTCATCAACCTTGTCCTATCATCAACATTGTCCTACCATCAACCTTGACTTATCATCAACCTTGTTTTATCATCAACCTTGAGCACAAGGTTTTCCTCTGAATTGGTTATTGTTGGATTGTTGGTCACATTTAGAAGCAAGAAATAAAATCAGCTCTAAATAGTGGATGGTTTGTGGTACAACAACTGGGATGTAATGACCCACAGAACATGCATAATACTTTCATTGTTAATCCACTTGGACTGTGTAATGATGTATGTGCCATGGCTTATCTACTCTGATAGCAGGTCAGGCTAGCTGGGCTTCCAAAGATAACAGTGATCCATGTCTTACTAACCCAGCCACTGTGAGGATGGATGCTTTTGCAACCAACAAGACCTACTGAATGTGCAGAGACTTATTCTAACAGCTTCGGCTCTTGTATACTAAAGAAACATCCTTAAAAAGCACATGGATTTGTTTTTATTAATTGGCAGGCCAAATGTGGTGAGTGCAAGTTATCAAATACTTGATGAACATTAAGAGTTTCATCTATGGATACCCACCTTGTAAATAATGTCACTAGTCATAGCGAGATATATTCATCCTTCTTAATGTGCAGTTGATACATTTAGTCCAGTGATGAACCTCTCATTGCTTTCATGTACTATATTTATAAAGGTTGTTGTTGCAAATTTAAGGCCAATGGGTAAAAAGCAACTTTTAAAGTGATTATATTTCAGCATTATTCAAATTATTTATCTGCGGTACCTAATTCTATTGTATGGGAAAGCAAACATTGTTATAAATGTAATTATCTGTCATTATCTTCCAGCCAGACACCACTCTCCATGCACTTTGCCATCATGTTGTCTGCCTGCTACTGAAATGGTCTATTTGCTGTTGATGAGCAACATATCAGCAAAACAAAGCTTGCAACTAGAGGGCTTAAAAATACTATCTGTAAGACAGAGATTGTGACAACTACCATATGTTTAGTTGTGATTGACATTAAAACAGTGAGGCAAGGCCCCTCTGATAAGGAGAGTTACTTAATTTGTTGTTTACTGATACACATGTCTGATTGAAGACCTTGGTAATCCCTTTGGCTATAGAAAGGGCAATCAGTGCAGACCAGCTATATTGCTTTTTTTTTTACATCTTGGGTCATTTAGCAGACATTCGTATCCCGAGCGACTTAATGCATTTGCATATTTGATTACACTAGCCCTCATAAAACCACAACCATGGCATTGCAAGCACAACTTTTTTGCCAAGTGACCTACTGGGGTCTTAATCATTTAATTTACAATGAATCATTTTTTGCAGTTTCAATATTTGATATAATGTCTTTGTACCATTTTCTATTGAATATAGTGTTTAAATGATTCGCACAACTTTGCATTCTGGTTTTATTTCCATTTTACACATACATACAGCGTCCCAACTTTGTTGGAAACAGGGTTGTGAGTGACCCCAAACTTTTGAACAGTAGTTCAAGTGTTTGTAGCTGTCTTGTATTTACATGCTTAAAAAAATAATGTTGCAATTCTAAAAATACAAAAGCATCCTGTTATACGCAAAGTGCCGTTAGCAAGCTAATAAGGTCATTTGTAATCTAACGAGGTAATTACTTTTACACCATGTAATTTGTTTATTATATAATTTGTTATTCCAATATATCAAAACAGCTAGCCTTTGAGCGTTGTCCTGAGTAAGGGTAAATGTTTATAACATGCTTTTGCCTTGTTTGTGTTCCTCAGTTGATACTTCAATATTAGGATAGATTAGGGCAAACATTATGGAGATGCATTCCTATCAAAATGTTGTAAACTTGTCAGTAGCGAGTCACAAATATAATGCTACTCTCTAATAAAAATTACAGTCAACAAATATGTTCATGCAAAATCACAAAGAGTTTAATTTAAGAGACCACTGCAAACTGAACCATTCAGTTACTGACTCAAAACTTTCCTTTTCCTTTTTTCAGAGCTGTATGTTTCAGAGAATCAGTTAAACCACAGCTCATTTATATGTGTCATAGCAAAGGGATTAATACTTGATCGGAGAATGCAATCTATTATTTTTGTTTTGTATTGGTAAATCTTTTTTTTTTTTTTTTACATTCAATCATGTAGTTTGGTGTGTTGTCTTGTCCTCTTGCAACACAATTAATTTAGCAAAAAGCAGCAGATCTTTAGCTAAAAGCATCTGATCATTAATGGCAAGGTTGCTAAACTGAATCCCTAAACCAGCATGTTCTGTCCTTGAACCAGACAGTAAACGGCATTGCTCCTGTAAATCACTCTGGATAATAGCATTTGCTAAATGACTAACATTTAAATGAAGAACTAAGAATTTGTTCTTAACTTACATGCTTAAATTAATAATGCAAAATACTGTGTAACCAAATAATTGATGTTACAGTCTCAGGGCACCTCTGAAATGTACCAATCATCAGATTAGTGTTATTGTCCAGGGGACTTTAGTTTATTTTTCAACAAAACAAATGTCACTGAATAAATAATGCATGTTGTAACTAGAAGTCTTTAATGAGTCCCATTGCTAATGAAAACCCCCATTGGAAAAAAGAAAGACTCAAAATGTACATGTGTTTATGAATTATAAATGATGTTGGCTAAAACACCAATCGAGGATTTCATTGTGAAAAAAATATTCCCATCCAACATGAAATGTTTCACTGTTACTATAGCTAGTATAATAAAAATCTCTGACAAAACAAAACAAACAAGACACCGTGCCAGTGTAGCAAGTTTAACGCTCACAAACATTGCAGATTTGAAGAAAAAAGTTGAACGTCTTATTCTGTAATGACGGCATACATGAAAACGTGTGTTCACAGCATGTTGCTGCCACCCCGGTCTACGTGGTCATGAACAGACCGCCCGGGCTGTATTTCTCTCCCCGAGGAAGCCACAGAGGGAAGGTATGGCTCCTTTTAAGGGACATTATCAGGAAGCCATTTCTAAAAATAACAAACCTTGTTTGTTTTATGTCGAAAGGGGATGCAACATTGAGGGTAAGGTGCTGTGTGCTGTTGGCTGTTAGTCTTCAAAGTGTTAGTCTTCAAAGCGCCAAACATCTTCACCACCAGTCATTATGATCCCACCGGTCAAATAGCTGCCGTACTTAAGTGCTTTCCAGTAACTACATTAGATAAGGCAGAGTAATGGAAAGCTAGACTATTTTAGTATCACTTAAGATGTCTTGGAGGTTTCTTTCTATTCCAGTATGAGGATTAGGTGCCACCAGGGCTGAGTAAGTAAGCGGAGGATTTGGCTTGGTCACCACACACGGTTAACATCAGCCAGGTCATCTCAGTCAGGCAGTAAGTTATATTTCCCCCCTACAACAATGACAGGAGCCCACAAAAGGGTTTAATGAAGGTACTAAGGAGAAGTGACAGGAGGTCTGCAGCTGTGGGGCCGCCGCCACTCTGACTCACTGGTACAAACCAGTGGATGTTGGTGCCAATGGCTCCGGGCCCCTGCGGGGTGAAGCTTTATTATAAAACCGGGGAGTTTATGGGGTCAAAACGTGTCTCTTTAGGATTTCGTGTATGCAAAGCTCGATGCTTGATGTTGTTGAATGAGAGGCCAGAGCACACCGTCTGAAAAAACACGGGACATTTTGAATAATGCAAATTGTTCCCGAAAGATGAGATCTGTATGGTGTTATTGTTTTTATGAACACTAATTAAGCTGTGACGGCATGGAGTTAATCCGGTTCAGTTTGACCTTATGTCGGCTTCATTTTTGTCTCTAACGAGGACATTTTCGTAGTGAATCGGCGCACTCAATTCTATCACTGTAAAATGCATTTTTTCGTAATTATTTGACAGTGATCAAGATAGAGGACATTGTGTTCTGAAATTGCAGTCGGTCAGTATCAAACCCATGTTGGAGCAGTACATAGTGCATAAATATTCAAGAACCTGACCCATTTCAAAAAGTTACTGATATTTGTAGTAGGATGTAAATTCTGAAATATTTGTAAGAAAAAGCTAATATTCTACATAAATATTCAAACCATATGCTGAAATCACAGTCTACATAAATCAAAGAAATGGCTCTCAGGTGAACACCATTAACATATCTGTGATCTACACCAGTAAACCACTGTAGAGTCGGTCACAGTTTTTGTAACAGGAAATAATATTCTGTGAATGTCTATTTAAAGAATAGATATTTCTACATCAATTATTCCAACAAAAAGGCAGAATTGACCTGCACTACATAGAGTAAATGTGTACAAGGCAACACAATGCCTTTCTTGTAATCTGTCCATGAGCTGTGCTGTGTGACATGGGCTTGGATGGAGACATCTTCAAGCAGCCTGAACTGTGCCTTCTATGGTACGGGAAGCATGACCTAATTAACATAGGAGTGCAGAAAAAATCTCTCTGGCTTGCAGAGTTCAGCGGAGGAGGGCAGACATTTGGGAGAAGTGGTATGCCTGACAGGATTATCAGACCACGCTCACTCATTCAGATCATTCTAGCATCTAATAAAACAGAAACTGAATACGGTGCGCATTCTATATACAGTTTGTCAAAGCCGCTGACTTATTCTATAGGAATTCTTTACAATTTCAAAAGGATGGTGTACTTAATATACTTGCGACTGAGTGTATATTTCAGTTGACACCCATGTGATGTGTCTGATAGGAAGTACAGATTTTCATGACATTTGCCCCACGTACCCCCTTCTCAAGTAATTGTTCTCAATTTGTTGTTAAGAACCTGTTTTATTGCAGCAACTCCCTCAAATGAGTTGAAGTTGAGAAATGTCCTCTGAAACACTGCCGCCATCTGATGCCGTTCTGTTTCTGCCTGGCTCCACCAGGAAGTGTATGCCGGAGTTCCTTCATGCCAAAGGAACGCAATGGTACAGACAATAACAGCACTCACAGGCGACTGAGCTGCACCATCATAAGATACAGAGCAACATGTCCACTGGGATCAACCCATGGTTTTCTATCCAGGAACTGGACCTTGCTTTACTTCAGAGGCAAGCCAGCAGTTGCGGTACTTCCATTGTGAGTGGCGTCTTCTTTCTTGAAATTGGCGTCTTCTCTCTTGAAATGGTGTCATGCAATGAAAAGAAATAAAATGTCTTACAGACATGGGGTGCACATTTTCCTTCTTATACTGTACACCACAACCTGCTACATCTATCTCTACCAGGCTACAATGAATCAGATAACAAAAATGTTGATATTAACAAATCCTTATTATTGTTAATGTATGAAGATTCACATGAGACCACAACATAAAACAACATTCTAATTGAAGGAATTCCAGGCAAATGAAATCAAGCCAAGCACTTTGGTCTTAATCACACCAATAGTGTGTTAGATTCCGTTTACCCAAGGTTGGCTGACAGCACCTCATTATCAAATTTCAGGGTGGTTACAGAAATAAATAAAGAATGTAGATAAATAAATTAGGACGATTAGGAGGAAGATTTATTAATCACTTAAATCATTTTGTGTCCACTTGTGTGTTTCATTGCATAAACAATTCTTCATTCATTAATAGATTTGCCTAAAAATGCAATAATTTATTTATTTATGTATCCAACTATGTTTATATTTAAGTGTTTATTCATTTGTCTTAATGTTTGTATTTGTAATTACGGTAGGTTTGGACCTCCACAGGAAAAAAGCCACAACAACGTTATGCTAAAACAAATATGACATAAGTATTACATAATTCATCAAGATGGCAGTTGTGAGGGGGCTGGGAAGCAGGACCCGGTCCTCACTCATTTCTGCTTCAGGCGTGACCAGAAACATCTCTTGCTCCCACGATGGCCCTCGACAGGTCATCTACCTTGTTGACGCAGCCAGGGGTAAACTTCTGTGTGAAATCGTATTGACTCTGACTGTCAGTCCATCAAAGAATCCGCAGAGGCTTGTGGCCTGAGCCCTGACAGGCCAGTCGTCAGTGCCTGGTGATGGTTGTAGAGGGTGTGTGCTCTGCCATTACCACGGATGTGCCCGCGCTCACATGCCCACGGGCACACTAGAGCCTCGCATTCCCACACAAAGTATCCGAGGATTTCTGCACAACTGACGAGAGTCGTGATGAAGGCAGCCGCATGGGACAGTGTGTGTGTGAACTACACAGCACCCTGAGGACACAGCCAGGACATCATTTTAACATCTAAATGCTTACTAGGGGCATTGTCCCCTTCACTGTCCTTGGTCGTTAGACCAGAAGGAAGAGCGTCCCCTATTGTCCATCCAACACCGCTTCCGCCAGCATCTGGTCATGCATCCAGGGACGTCTAGCTTTAAGAGAAACTGTACTGCATGGTACTGTACTGCATGGACACGTTGGTGTGTCTACTCAGAGGAAAAGTGGTACATCCACTGGTTAGTCATAGTTTATACAACAAAAGCGAATAATTGTTACTAGTTCATACAATTGGAACTTGCTATACAATAATGCATTGCTCAAACGGTGCTATCATTCCAAAAGTTATTTGCAAAAGACAAAAGTATATACAATGTATATACTCCAGGCAGTATTTGCTGCTCTCAGATGGTTATATGGTCTGTCTCGGTTGGTAAATGATGAACCAAGGATGCAACACATATCCCAACACAACCCAAGCCTCCTGTACAGTTGTACAATCTTTAAGTTGTTTACACACAAAAAAGAATTTGGGCATTTGGCCAGTACCGAACATGGCTGTTGATTGGATTTTTCCTGTTCTTCAGGGTGTATAGGAAGACCATTAAATCGGGGCTCATTGGTAAAATGTCTGCCTGACAGCATGACATTGTGCACTAATTTTGATTGTTTATTAATTTAGAACTATTGTTCGGAAGGCAACTAAGAACTAAGCAGCATTCACCCTCTCCTGCTGATGCAATCAACCATCAGTGTTACTCCCCACCATTCTCCAATTCCCTTTGCCATGACGACGTACGTTTTTTAACTCCAAGGAGATACGTAATGATGCAACAACATATTTATCATCAAGTCTGTGTGTGTGGGAGGTAGTGACCTTTAAAAACACAATGTTGGGCATTAGTGAGTGCTCTCCCTCCCTCCCTCCCCCCCCTCTCCCTCTCTCTCTATATTAGCAGCATAATAAGACTAAAGGATAAATGCCACAGTGCAACACCAATATACCCATCTTCACTCATATTACTGCTTAATCCCATGAACTTAATCCCAATAAGCCTATAATAACTGATCTAAAAAGTTAATCTTATAATATTTTTAGGAGTACATACTATTATCTAAAACTTCTCATCTTTGAAGTTGCTTAAATGTCCAGTTAACAAGGGTAATCTAATTGGTTAAAAAAAAATTTTGAATAAAACATTTTGACAATTTAGTACTAATGAACAAAACAGACCTTTAACTTTACATTGATATGTTCCAGTTTGCCGTGAAATATTAGTCTAAAAACAGGAGTTATGTGAATCACTTCCCCTGCCTCCCCTGCAAACTGCAGTGAACACATTTCAATGAGCATGAAAAGCATAGTGCATTGAGAACTTTTAATTTGCAGTTAACTCACAAGATTTGCTGCGTAATTGAATTTAATTAATGCGTGAGATCCCTGCTGGCAGGTTATATTGTCCACTTTAAATGGGCAAAGCCAAGAAAGCATTTTTGACTATGAACTGGCCTCAGTTGTCAGAGCTTTCATTGGCAATTAAAGGTAAACCGGTCAGTTTTGGAATGCACAATCAGTGGACGGAAAGAACTGGTTGTTTTGAGTGGGTAATTTGAATGGACACACAGGGCATGCTAATGGCTGTCCCTGCTTCATTACATTAGTATGCTTCTGCCGTGCTGAAGGATTGAATAGATCTCGCTTGCACTCTATTTATCACTCACCCTCATTATTCAGAAGTAACCTGTTTTTTAATTTGGTGTTTGCCATTTACAGACATGGTGTATCCGAGAGTCATACCAATTTGATGCCCAGATTCAAACTTTAAGACAGCTACCTTTGTGGTGTGAATAATGTCCCCCTGCACACATCATTTAACCAGTAATGACTGGACTCCAATATGTTCAAATAAGAGTTCTTATTGGAGAAGCGATGAAGATAACAGAATGATTCACACCCTTTCAAAGGAGGTCAGAGCTTCCTGTGCTTTTTCACCAGGAATGTGGGATCCCCTTTACTCTTGCAGTCAGGGGCAGAAAGCCAAGCGAAACCAATGCCAAACTAGCTAAGCATGCCCTCACAACTCATAATCCCACACTCTTTTTGCTACTCACCATTTCAGGATTCTGTCTATTTTGTTGATAAGCAAAGAAAAGCTGCTTTTTGAGAAATAATTCCCCAAATCCCTACCTGTGAAAGATTTCTCATTCTACCCGCCTAAGCAGAAAGAGCAGTGCACAAAAGGTACAAAAAAAAAAGCTTGCCTGCAGGACGCCAAGGTGTCTTTGTGTTTTAAATGCCAACAGAAGTAGCACTGAAATGTCACATCCAAGGAGACAAAGTTTATACCAACATACATGTCCAGGAATAAAATGCCTGTAGTACACATAAGAACTGGTCATCTGTGGGTTGGCATGATTGGCCTGGAAATGTGTGCTTATGTCTCTATTTTAGCCTAAACAAACCCATGTAGCCATTTTATTACTCACACTTTTATCCTTGCGTGTGTATGAAAGTAATAACCGTTTCAACTTCTTTCTGAAACACAGGGATCGCCGATGGAGAGGGTTTGAAGCTTTTTGGTGAACCATCATTCTGTGATTGTCCAGTTCAACAAATAAGTAAATGAGTCAGTGATCAAAAAATAAATATTTTCAATACTCAACAATGAATGTATGTACGTTATCTAACTATGCAATTTGTCTTATATAGTTTACTGAAAAAATGAATAATAAAATGTAAAAACAAAAACTGTCAGTTTGGTTGGTTTATGTTATTAAAATATCTTAAATCCCCCCCCAAACTGTCAAAAGCTAAATGGCCAAGACATATTATGCAGAAAATATTAAATACGCAAAGATATTTAAAGGTAAAGGTACTTTTGTCTAAGAAATGCTCTCTTCATCCTTATCATTTAGTGAAACTATTTTGGGGTGCTGATAAAGGAGAGAAAAATATGCGATGACGAGGGGGTGAAAATTGTCTTTTCAATGGTGTATGGGATAATTTTCAATGGTGTATGGGATAATGTTCAATGGTGTATGGGCAAATGTTCAATTGTGTAAGGGCTAATTGTCAATGTTGTTAGGGCTAATTGTCAATGGTTTATGGGGTAATGGTCAAGGGTGTATGGGCTAATGGTCAAGGGTGTATGGGCTAATTGTCAAGGGGGTTTGGGCTAATTGTCTAAGGCTAATGAGCAAATTGTCAAGGGTGTATGGGCTAATTGTCAAGGGTGTACCCAAACTTGGCTACAGAACTAGACCACATAACAGCACCTTTCTTGGATATAAAAGTCTAAGAAAACAAATGAGCTAAACCATACTCACCAGTGTGCTAGAGGTGTTGTTCCTCTTTTGACAGTCTCGTTATCCCCTAACCAGATTCCAGAATTAACTTTTAATTTGAGTCAGAATAGAAATATGGGCCTAATCTCAATCCAATGTCACAGAAACTATATGATCAAGCCCAGCCCAAAAAAAGCCTGAAGACAAAAAATGAAAGATAATGACATTGTCCATTGTGTGTCAAACTACGTGGCTTCTAGTAGCCAAATCATTTTGATCTTTAACTTTTATTTCTTTAAATATTGTAACAGAGAAAGACACAGGGTGTGTTCAAAGGGCGTGTTCAGGCCCTAGTAGGCAGTAGACATATGTTTTGCATAATTACCATGACTTTAACTACAACTATAACATAAGAACAGACAATAACATTGCAATGCCATGTTGGCAAGTACATTCTAGCCAAGTGTTTTTTTCAGTGGTAATGATGCAGTGAACACTGGGCTGCACCTTAGCTTACTACACGTTGATAATCTAGGAACCTGTGCAAGGGTCATATTTGTGAACTTTAGCTCTGCTTACAATACCATCACAACAGAACCTCTGGGAACCATTTTAAGATATGACATTCGGTTCATTTCTGGTACATGGTTCTATTTCATATAAGGAATGAGATTGCCAATATGGCAATGTAATTTAAATTGTTAACGTAACACGGACATTGGCCATAGATCGACAGTAAGGTGAAGGCGCAAGACAATCTCCTTGACATCACCAGTTCATCATCATTTTGACTTAATATTTTCTTCCTTGCTATTTGTATTATTCCACCAATATTTTCAAACTGCAATGTTGAGCGCAATATTATATCGTAAAAAACCAAGCCAGACCGGCGTCCAAGATAAAACAGACACCCAAAAGATTTGGCCTTGACTTTGGATCCGTACAAGAAGCGCCATCTAGCGACCATTACGTGTCAGTAAATGCGTACCTGTCTGTAGACTCATGGGCAAATTTTGCCCAAACGGCGCTGTAGGGGCATAACAATGGCTCAGCGCTTCTAGTGTTAAACTATGTGTTATATAGGTAACACATAGTGTAGGTACTATGTGTTATATAGGTAACAAAGTATTTCCATAACACCAGCACCAACACCAAGGGTTCTAACCTAGGATGTTGCACATAGGAGTCTGCAGTAAAGGCCACAAATGCGGGTGGCTGGGGATTCCAATTGAATAAGTTGTTCCTGTATGTCTCTAACTAATATGCTACTGAACAATTAATTGTTAAAGACACGCTTGCATAGTGTTGTGTAGAACAGGATGCTAGGATATAGTTCCATTAGCTAGCCTTTAGATCCAGCATTGACTTATCTGGAACCTAAATATTGACTTATTTTATTCTTCCTTACTTTTAGCTCCTTTTTTCCTAGCCACTGTGCATCAAGACTATTGTTGCTTGCTCCTTGAGGTTTCAGGCAGGGTGTTATGTAAAAGCACTTTATTAATAATACTCATTACTACTACTAATAATAAAAATACTCATTACTACGATCCATACTCTCTATTGCTACGACTACTATAAATGATTACTCCTACAATGCTTTGCTACCACTACTATCCATTACTACTATTACTACCCTTTGGCACGCATGCCGTTTCATCCTATTTTGGACTTGCCTGATAAGTGAATCTGAAGAACTGCTTCTAAAATTATAATCTCTATCATAACCTGATATATTATGAAGGCTCAAGATAGAACAGAATCCGACCTTGTCCACCACAGTCAGGTTTTTACATATTTATTAAATGCTTTCATGTTCATGGTACTAAAATAGTTGTAGAAACCAACTAGCTTCACCTGGTAGAATAGTAGACCTCTTAATGGCACAAATATGTCCTTGATATTCCAGAATCATAATATAATGATATGACAAGACGTATAATGATCACAGAGCTGAACTTAACCAAATGGTGGACACGTTAAAGAAAAAAACCTAGGAAAGCTGTAACGCTTTAGTCCCCAATAGATCTGTTCAGTCCCTATTAGATCTCCACTGGAGTTGATTAGTAGTTAGTACTGTTTTTTCGTAGTTCAGGGATATCTGGCATAAGCATGTTTGAGCAATAGGATTGATTCTTTGAATTATCCATTGTATTCACGAGAAAACAATTACTTCTTTCCAACCATGCACATTTCTACTACAAACATTTGATTGTGTCCCAGTATATGTAGAGAGACAATAGAGACACCAACATCGGACTAAGATAAGTTAATCAAATTTTTTAGTTACTCAATTAATACCATATTAATTCTTAAAACTAGCAGAAATTGTCATGCCAAACAGCAGTCACCTTTTTTCTAGGTTCAAGTTCCATGTCTTTGGTCATTCCTTGTTCAAGTTGTGTCAAATGCCTTCTACGTTTTTTCTCACCTCAAATGTTTTACTGCTTGAGGACCTAATTCCTTAGAGTTGAGTATTGTGGAGCTCCAGCACTGAAAAAGCTCTAGCAACCAAAATTCAAATAACACATACTGTATGACTCATATAGTGTTTTCAACTGAACACTTCACACAATCAAGCCTTTCAAGGCCTCACAGGGCCCCATCAGAAGCCCCGTCTTCAGGTAATTGAATCATGGTTCAGCCCTTATTTGGGTGCCAACTGTCCTAGGTACTCTCCAAGAAGCAGGTTGTGTTACTTTCCCAGTAAGGACCTCAATTCATTATGTACATTTTTATTATGATTTTTATTTAAAATTCATATTTGCGCTTATGAGTTACTGGTATGAAATTTGACAGCACTTTTAGATTTTGTACAGTCTTGCTAGTTTGAAGGGTTTAAGTGGGTAGAGAGAAGGTGGAATGAGTAGAGAGAAGGTGGAATAGATGGGTCTGGCATTGATGCAGACTGCTGTGTGAGCCAAGTATCCACCAAGTATAACACCTCCATGCACAGATTATTGTTGGGATCCACCAAGTATGGTTAAGAGGGAGAACATTATTATTTTTAACAATAACAAATGAACAATTTTATTACTGGGATTCCAGCTTTTTGAAGATTGTTTAATATGAAAATTACTCTGTTGTTCTGCCTCTTTACCTCCATGCCCCAGCTTTCTACTTGTTATTTGGGAACCATTTAGCTAAGTATTTATTGACTAGAGTACATTTTGTTAAACTTTAAATAGCATTCATAAATTACCATAACCTTTTAAATAAAATCGCACTTTTACATAACCTAGGTTTACCTGAACTGGCATCACTGTGTAAACGTGACCAGGAAATGAGCATCAGCTGTACAGAACCTTTACTAGACCTTCACATTCCTATCTGGCAGGAATGTGCAATTAAAGGGCCAGAGGCACTAGTAAAGAACTATTTATTTTCCTGTGCTGTGGGCCTCAGCAACTGACCATCTGTCCCATAGAGACTAAAAAGAACTATGCTTACCACATCAAGCAACCTCCAACATTTGCCCCACCATTGCACAGAGGAAAATTATTAATGTCCATTGCAAATGATGTACTTATATTATTCTGAATCTGAGAAAGGAAACAGGAAGTCTGGTTTAGTAGATATTGTGACTTAAACATTGGACTCTAGAGACTAAAATGCTTTAATACAGATCTCATAAACCAATGACAAATACATAACAATATCAATAATTTTATTATGTTTAATTGAATTACATTTTAACTTAATACATTTATTTAATGATTTAATGAAAAATCTGTTATAATATATTTAAGGACAGTTATAACAGGATTTATCAAATTCAATTGATGGTGGTATTACGAATGTAGGAAGAATGTGTAATAAACTATAAATACTGACCATTACAAATCCTTTTTTGTGTTTAGTTATAAAGTTTTACCTTATAGGTGCGTAAAGACGGAAATATCTACATTAATACTTCTTTAATGAAAGTTACCCAAGGCAATTTATCATGGTTAGGGTTAGTAGCTACTATTATAATGACTCAAGTACATTATGACTTGGTAAAAGGCAACATTTATGAAAAAGTATTGTAGCTTTAATGATTCATAATCCAATCCCAACTCAAGCCTGAAATTCAGTTGGATTTGTATTCTTACATAAGTGAAGAACTTCCTTCCTGCGAGCACAACTGTAGCTTACTATATTATATCTTCTTCTCTGGGTGGACCAGAGGAATCTACATTGTCAATCGAAAATCTGATTCATACAGATTCCTTGGTATTAATGTCTTAGCTAGGCACTAGAGTGGATTTTATAATAATATTTCTGTTCGGGACTCATATGTACAGACACAGAAATCATTACCATCCCTGAAAGATGAATTCCTCATTGTCTACATATCCATCTCAAATGAGATGTCTGTTTTCAAAAGATGAGCAATGTCACTGCTGTTTTGGATTATAATAACCCAGAATTTTTGTTATTGTTTCATGGTGATGTAATCACTGCAAGCTTTTTCTCTGCCACCCTGATATCCTATTCTGCAGATTAGGCTTAGAGGGAAAATAATTTCCTTTAAAGCAAGGAAAGAAGAGGACCCAACAGATACAAACCGACTAAGTATGTGTGGCCAATCAGCTTTCTGCCTGGCTTGTCCCTGGTGTCCCTCTGGGCATAACACGTTGATCCGGGCGTAGCTGAAGTTCCTCCTTTCTCCTTGTGCCTGTAATACCTGCATGGTGAGAGCCAGGGTGCTGTTAACTGTAGCCCCCCACACTCCCCCACATCCCACCCCCAATCTCACTGTTTACCACACACACACACACACACACACACATGTGAAGCTCTTTAGAGCCACCTACTGTATTCTTGGCTGTACAGCAGTGTTAGTATCCATCTTCTCTGGTGGCTTTACTGAGAGGGAGATGTAAACAACATAAGACATTTCAATCATTGTAGCCTGTGTGACGCTTATCCACAGACGCTAGGCTTCCAGCTGATTAGTACTCAGATATTTCAAGGCACCATATGTATGGTGACAATTGGCTGGAGAGGTTTGCCAGGTTATACGTATTTCTTTACAGCATTTGTGCAGGCACTAGTGAGCTGTTCATGTCTAGTCTTGAATACTAGGTTTTGTGTTTCTTTTTCAAACCTCCTGTTGGTGTTTTAACATGAGGACCAAAGCAATGTTAATGAAAGTCAATGAAGCCATGAAAAATCTGATAAAAACAATCCAAAACATAGTCAAAACAGGCACACAGGCTTTCAGGCTTAACAAAAACAACATTTTGAAAGCTCATTTAAGAAAGGTAAGAACTAGTGGGCACAGCAATTGCAAACTGCCTAGTAAGCCGAAGGAATACCTTTAGAGTTGATGACTGAAGAATGCTTACCATTACAATAAAAATAAAAAATAAACTGGACAACAGATCAGAAACACTGTGTCAGCTATTAATATTCACAAAAGACTTCACCAGCAAAACAAAACACTAAACTCTAAGGTGCTAATAACTAGTTCTGTTCAAACATATGATGGCCAGGTTACAATAGCAACAAGAGCCCTACCCTGCAGAGGTATGGAAATAGATCTTCTGAAGACATGAGACAAAGATTAACATTGACCAAGTTGATGGAAAGAGAAAGGTGTTGAGGACAGAATATCATCAGTGAAATATGGTGGAAGGGGTTTGGGCGTGTATGGCTCCCACTTGTTTTGAATGTTGCTCATTATACTGATCAAGTGCAGGACAGAAACACATCCAAATATAAATGAATGTATGTAACTAATATGCTCTCATGATGAATGTATTTCAATGCACAATAGGTTGTTGTTGTGGGTCAAACAAAGTTCACCATGGGAGCACGTCAGAGTTGCAGAGATTCCTTTTTATTTCCCACTAGAACTAGAGTTCACTTGTCTGAAATCAATATGTACTGTACACAAATAAAAGCTGTGTACTTTAACCTACTAGAAAATTCCTTCATTTCAAATCTTTGAGTATAGAGCCGAAAGAAGAAGATACTCACTGTATGATTGTTGATGCCTGACGGTGTTCCCGTATAAAGTATAAACATAAAGCATAGTGTAGTGTAAACCTATTTCAGTTGCTACAGTGGTGGAACGCTAGAAAATCCACACATGGCCCCCTCTGCCAAACTGCTTGGAACTTCCTTTGGGTTGACTGTTTGTCCTCTGGACAGACTAAAATAATCACTGTTAGACCACTGGACATAGTTTACTTACAATTATAATTTTTTCCTAAGTAATTAAAATGTATATATATCAATGGCATTTTTTTCTCAACTTAATTAATGGAATGAATTATTTTGAATGCAAAAACAAGCACTGAGAAGCACAAGGAGCACATGCGTTGATGGAAAGTGGTAATGGTTGATGCCAGAGGAACACTTAACTCTTTGGTGAAGGATGAATATCATGATAGACATTAGAATTACTTATAAAAATAAAAAAAACATTTAAGTATATTATGTCCAGTGGTCTAACCGTCATTCTTTTGGTCTGACTTGTAAAAAAGGTGTCACACCAAAGGACAAATGGTCAACCCAAAGGAAATGTCATGCAGTTTGGCAGATGGGGCCATGTGTGGATTTTCTAGCGTTCTACCACTGTAGCAACTGAAATAGGTTCACACTACACTATGCTTTATGTTTACACTGTATACAGGAACACCGTCAGGCATCAACAATCATGAAGGATGAATATCCTTTACCAAATCTGGGGCTGTTGGAATCTGGGGCTGTTTTTCATATTTTGGCCTATGCCTATTAGTTCCAGTGAAGGCAAATCTTAATGTTATAGTATACAATTCCGTTCTTGAAGATCCTATGCATCCTAGTCAGTGGCAAAGGTTTTGGGAATTGTCTTTACTGTTTCAGCATAACTATGCTCCTGTGCACAAAGCAAAGTCCATTCAGAAATGATTTGTCAAGAACTGTGTGGTAGAACTTGACTGGCCTGCACAAAGCCCTGAGCGGGATGATCAATGGGATGAATTAGAATGCAGACTGCAAGCCAGGTGTACTCACCCAACACCATTGCACAACCTCATTTATGCTCCTGTTGTTTAAGGAAAGAAAATACCTGGAGCAATGTTCCAACATTTAGTGGAAAGCCTTCCCAGCAGAGGGGAGGCTGTTATAGCATCAAAGGGGAACCAATACAGTTGTTAAACTTATATGTCCTCTGTTTCTTCTGTGGGAATGAAACATAGTTTTGTTTAGCATTCGCTCTCAAGAGCATGAATGTTTTAATGGATGAAGGTTTTAATAACAGAATGTTCTTCAGTAGTGCTGTCTTGATACCTATGAGCTATATGTTAGCGTGACATTAGACATGGGAGAATTCTCAAATGCAAAACAGAAATGTATTACTTTAAGGCTGAAATGCAGATCTGTTCTTAAAATAAAATAAAAAATGTACCGACATTATTTAAATATTTTGTTTTGTAGAATACCACAATGGGTTTTATACTTTATATTTCCAAATATATTGGGGAGAACAAGTATTTGATACACTGCCGATGTTGCAGGTTTTCCTACTTACAAAGTATGTTGAGGTCTGTAATTTTTATCATAGGTACACTTCAACAGTGAGAGACGGAATCTAAAACAAAAATCCAGAAAATCACATTTTATGATTTTTAAGTAATTAATTTTCATTTTATTGCATGACATAAGTATTGGATCACCTACCAACCTGTAAGAATTCCGGCTCTCACAGACATGTTAGTTTGTCTTTAAGAAGCCCTCCTGTTCTCCACTCATTACCTGTATTAACTGCACTTGTTTTAACTCGTTACCTGTACAAAATACACCTGTCCACACACTCAATCAAACAGACTCCAACCTCTCCACAATGGCCAAGACCAGAGAGCTGTGTAAGGACATCAGGGATAAAATTGTAGACCTGCACAAGGCTGGGATGGGCTACAGGACAATAGGCAAGCAGCTTGGTGAGAAGGCAACAACTATTGGCACAATTATTAGAAAATGGAAGAAGTTCAAGATGACGGTCAATCACCCTCGGTCTGGGGATCCATGCAAGATCTCACCTTGTGGGGCATCAATAATCATGAGGAAGGTGAGGGATCAGCCCAGAACTACACGGCAGGACCTGGTCAATGACCTGAAGAGAGCTGGGACCACAGTCTCAAAGAAAACAATTAGTAACACACTACGCCGTCATGGACTAAAATCCTGCAGTGCACGCAAGGTCCCCCTGCTCAAGCCAGCGCATTTCCAGGCCTGTCTGAAGTTTGCCAATGACCTTTTGGATGATCCAGAGGAGGAATGGGTGAAGCATGGAGGTGGACACATCATTCTTTGGGTGTGCTTTTCTGCAAAGGGGACAGGACGACTGCACCACATTAAGGGTAGGATGGATGGGGCCATGTATCGCGAGATCTTGGCCAACAACCTCCTTCCCCCAGTAAGAGAATTGAAGATGGGTCATGGCTGGGTCTTCCAGCATGACAACGACCCAAAACACACAGCCAAGACAAAATCCCTGCTGCAGTGTGTGCAAACCTGGTCAAGAACTGAATGCATGTACATGAGGCTAGGGCCACAAGCACAGACCTGTAAAAGCAAGTTTGAGTGTTGACATGGAACTGAGCTTAGGATATGATGAAATCTTCCCTAGTGGAAAGCTGGTAGAATACAAAAAGAACAAAAAAAATAAAAGCTTCCAGTCAATCAAATCAGCTATCTGAGACAGAAGGCATTACCACAGTGATTATTCCTAAAATGGCTGCAGACAATGCTGATCTATTCTCCATGCTCACTTATTAATATTGGAATGGCTGTCCACTGTGATTCTTGCACATTGCATATATCCATTAGCATAGAGACCTCACTTTGTGTATTTCCATTAATACCAAATGTTGTCCACACATAGCAGTCAATCACTCCACTGCTGAGGTAAAATATGCAATTAATACTTGAATGGGTTCCTGATAACCGGTCAAATGAAAGCCCTGCATGAAATGGGATTTGCCCTCTATGTCTTGTTTGGGAATATTTATGAAGGAATCCATTTGCTATGGACACTCTTTTCATACATGAAAACACAATTACACTTTTAGACACCTGGTTATATGAATTCTTACATATCTGTTAACACCTCATTTCTGAGACTCAAATGTCTCAGAGACTGAGTTTTCAGTAAAACTTAGCAAGTTTTCTAACCTCTTCAAATTAAGGAACTTTTTAGGTAGCCCCAATAAAATAAAGTACTTTTAGGTCACATTAAGATGGTTGGGTTAAACCAGGGGTGGGCAAACTATGGCCCCAGGGACGAATCCGGCCCGCGGAAGGAAATAAAAAAAAATGAGGCCGAATGTAAATATTTACACATTATAAAGGATCTGCTGTATACATGTTTTAGCTGTTGCCCTTTTCTGGGCTGCAAATCATATCTGATTAACAAATTACCGCATCAAATGACCGCATCAAAAATCATAGTTTGAAGTATCCCTTTTTGTACAGTAAATTAAGCAATACCGACTTGGTTACAGTTCCAATTTCATCCATCTGAGGAAACCAAAAAAATATTAAAACCAATATTATGTCTGAACTCAAATGTATTAATGAAAAAAACAATCTTTAAGGCACAGAAAATGATAATGAATATAATGTTTATGAATGACATTGTAAGTGAGGATAATCCGGTCTACAGGCGGTGGCACAGGTATTCATGTCTCTCTAATGTTGAGATTCTCTCTCTTCCCACTCCCTCCGCCCTTAAACTTCCTTCCAACCCCTGTCTTTGATTTATTTCCGTTAACATCTCTTTTTTCACACCTTCCCTCCTTTGACCTCACCCTATCCCCACCCCCTCAAAACCACCAGGCAGGCAATCCACTTGATCTTATCCTCACTAGATGCTGTAACCCAGTGAATCTTACTGCAACTCCACTCTAGGTCTCTGATCACTACTCTGTAAAATTCCAGCTCCCTCTGTCTTTTAACCCTGCTAACTCAACTCCCTCCCAGATAGTAATGCGTTGTCGTAATAATTGTTCCCTCTCTCCGTCTACTCTTCTATTTTGTCATGTCTCCCTTCTTCTACCTCCTTTCCCCTCTTGTCTCCTGAGTCTGCCTCCTCAACCCAACTCTTCTCTCTTTCCACCTCTTCCAACTACCTACTTATTGAGAACAGGGCTGCGGTCTGCCAAGCTAAAGGGGAAGAAACAATACCACCGGAGGACCTGTCATCCTTTCATTTGCGTCTCTTCCACTGTTCCTACTGCTAAAGCCAAATTCAATGACTGTAAATTTCAAGCATCTGCCTCTCACCGCACAAAACTCTTGCCACCTTTCCTCTCTCCTAAATCCTCTGCCGCCTTCTTCCTTAATGTTAGTCGAACTCTCTACACAAAGTCACGTGGTACTGTCAAACCTGCACATGGCCTGTTCTAACAGTGCTACACTGTTGACACTCAATTATTCTTCTCATTTCCACCTTCTGATTCCCAGGTTGCAACACGCATATCTGCATGCTTGGCTGTCACCTCCTCAAGGTTAACCTTGATAAGACAAAGCTGCCTCTCCTCCTGGGGAAGGCCTGCCCGCTCCAAGTTCTGTCCATCACGGTAGACAACTCCATGTGGAGTAAAGAACCTTGTGACAATCAACAAGAACCAGTTATTCTCTGCAAACATCAAAGCAGAGACTTGCTCTTGAAGACTCATGCTGTACAACATCCATAAAAAAAACCTTACACAGGATGTGGCTCAGGTTCTGATCCAGTCACTTGATCTCTCAACTGGACTACAGCATCGCACTGTTGGCTGAATTTCCCACATGCCATGAAGCCCCAGCAACTGATCCAGAACGTTGCAGCCCAACCTTCACCCATGTCAGCCCTCTCTTCTGTGAGCTCCATTGGTAGAAGCTTGCATCTGCTACAAGACCATGGTGCTTGACTAAGATGCAGTAAAGAGAACTGCTCCTCCCTACCTGCAGGCTATAAATACACCCTACAACCCCTCCCATGCACTCCCATCTCCCACTGCATGTCTTTTGGCCAGCCAACCCTCACAGAGTTCCTGCTCAGCCGAGGCAAAACTCTGTCTCGGCATCTAAATGGTGGAAAAAAAACGTCCACTTGAAGCCAGGAGCGCAAAGTCCCTGCTCATCTTCTGAAAGCGGATGAAAACCTCCCTCTTTCACGAGTATCATCATTTACTTCTGTTTCCCCCCACCCCATAGAATCCTTTGATTTCTCTGGCACTGACTTTGCCAACTAATGGCTTCGATGAAAGAAAATGTAATTTTTTGATTGTCAGATGTTGGTCTTCCAAAACACCTTAAGAGGAATGCACTTTTTATTAAGTCGCTCTAGATAAGAGTGTCTGCTAAATGATTAAAATATAAAACGATGGTAAACTAATGTCACACAGGCATTTAACACAGTGTATGGATTCAAAAGGTATGGTCATCAAATCATCACTGCTCTAAAACAATACTGAAAGAAGCAATTACTCAAACAATAAGCAAATGTCAGTCTGCTAACAACCAAAAACCAGGCATGACACTAAATGTGTAATATAATGAGGAAAATATCTGTTTCATTTCAGGTCAAAAGGTTGACAGCTTTTCTGTTTGAAATTCACGTCAGTTGGGACAATCTCTTTGTTGTGCCAATAACACTGCATCGCGTCTAAGAACTGATATAGAAAACAAGAAGTGACACTTCCATCCGTCCCTATTATTTAACACATTTCATTCTACAGTACTGTCAAATACTTGTTTCTGACTGCTTAGAAGTGAGTTCTAGAATGCACATTCATTCAGGGCAGATGGATGCCTTCAGGACAGAATATATAGTTCACCCCCCATAGCCCAAGCCCCTTTCCCCTCCAACTCAACAAGTGCCATTTCTGCCCGCCTTGGCACTCAATTGGCGTGACACGCTTTATTCATTCAGACAAACATGCATCGTCTGTCTACGCGTTGTGTATTGCGGAAGCTGATTATCAGTTTGCTCCAGCCATTTATTTAAAGGTCTGTGCGCAGCCCTGAAATAAGGACCTCTAGTTGTGAGGTAAAAAGCAACAGAACCACCACATTCAGAAAGCAATTATTGTCTCCCATCATTTGTAACAGTGTGTTAGGTCACAATTAATGTTATTACACCACCAGCTGTCAGTTACCCTTGGTTATTTAAAAACCTTTTTGATAGTGTACCTGATGTTAAATGGCTCGTTCAACACCAGTTAGCCAGTGGGGCGAAAGTAAGATGCTTCATGGATCAGTGTTTTCCATTGTCTGCAATGTTGCAGACTAGCAAATGGAATAACTGACAGGAAAATATGCTATAATGAAAAGGACAAACGTTCAACCACAATTAACCAAGCCTTCACCAAGAATGTGGGGGGAGTTTTTTTTTTTTTAATGTAACAGCCTATAGAGGTCTTGCCACTAGGAGCCTGAACATTTGAAATGTTATAGTTCTCTAAAACCATTATATGATATTTGGTGGACTGGCCTAGGGTTGTAGAGTTTAGTACTGTATCAGGGCTAGATTCTGGAGGGAAAAGCATTTTAGCGAAGTTTCACAGTCAAGTGAGGACATGGTACTAAAAAGGCACATAAATAGAACCCCTAATTGTCTATACATTGCTCACTTGGAAATGGCTAATCGTAAGACATGCAATCCTGTGTTCATGCTGTGAGATTCATGAGCGGAGGATTAGATTAGTAACAGTGGGGGGAGGCATGAATTGCTCATAAATAATAAGTCTTATGAAAGTTGTATTCAGGATTTATGATGTTTTTTTTAGATACCTCCTAGAAAGCATCCTACTGTCTTCACAAGTTACTTGTGCCCTGTTCACAGTCATTAACTCTGTATATGCAAGCTATTTGCACAGGCAATAAATTACGATATGAGACTTTGTCAAACCAATTCACTGTGTATCCATTAATTAATCAATCAAGTGTATTTTATAAATCGCTTTTTACACCACCAGTTTCGCAAAGTGCTTTTATCCAATTGCTGTAACTGCATGTTGTACACTCCTTACAGAACTGCTCCAAAAAACTGAACTGTTTCTATGAAGTAAATCAAACCGCAATAAGCAATTAATAATTAGGACAGTTAACTTAAATGTGCATTACAAGTCTTGCTGACTTCAACGCTTTAACATTGGATAGGCACATTTAATGGTTTTAAAAGGCCAAATATATGGGGGCTCCTGAATATTCAGTTATGCCCATTGACGGTTGCCGTTGGTCTGGTGTTGTTCAAGTGCGTGCGTTTATGAAGGAAGAATTAAACGCTCAATGTCGAAGATTTCGGTATTTAGGAATAGGTTACGTGTTCACTAAGATCTACTAAATTCTTTAATTAAGATGTATCCAAGATTCAAATAGCTTGCTAGTTAGAGAACATAGAAAACACAACAAATCTTATTGCTACATGACGAGGTTGGTTAGCCAGCCCCTATCAGTTACTGTACGTTATAACTAGCTAAAGTTGCATTATGACACAAACCTACCTGTTCCTATTATGCAGGAGGCAAGATCCATTTATTTTGTAGCTTCATGTTTTTATTATTAAGAGATGTAAACAAAATAATCATTTTTCAGGGCCATCTTTTAGGTGGTTCTTGTAATCTTTCATTTCAGGGACCATAAAGCGTTGTTGAGCTGAATGAATGCCAACATGGGCCTCTTCTGAGACTGGGTACAAGTACTCACCCTTGAATGGTGAGGAAATAGAGTGCTGTGCAAATGCACAGGAAGGCCTCAACTCTAGAGCAACTCTCTCCTCATTACTGTTCTTGTTTGATCTTTTTGTAGACACTGACACATTCATGGACGACATAGACAAAAGAGGACTTAATTTCAAGCTTCTCCGCTAATTAGTTTTGTTGATGAGGAGTGGTCTTTAAACCACCAGCTAATGCTGGGTTCCAAGCAACAAAAATTACAAGATCCAGAAAACAAAATATAGTTTCACGAGACAGAGACAAGAAACAAGCAAGAGTAAACCGGAGAAGTGTTTTGGAAGTGTTCTCCTGGCCATACAACACAATAGGATGAAACAAACATCTACAGTATCTGGGAAAACTGAATACACAACACATAGAAAAACAATTTAGCTTTGTCAGTGTTGGAATGGAATGCTTTGAACATTGGAGGGAGTGATTATATATTTAATTGTCTAACTGGTAAATCATTTAACTGTGTATGTCCTATAGGAAATGACATTAATTTGAAACTTTGACTACTTTAACTTTGAATTGACTTTCAATGATGTCTGTTGTGCTTTTGGACCTGCTCTACTTGTAATGTATGCAATCTTATTAGCATTTAGAATAAGGGTTAAATTAGACCTCAGGTAATCAATACCAAAACGCATAACACTTTCATATTCCACCCAACAACGTTTTAGGTCCATAACCACATCATTATTCTAGAATTCTAAGACTTGTGACACACTTAAAACATGTGTACTCAAGAACTTTGTTCCCTTTACTCGCCTATAAAAAATACAATGATAAATCTCAAAACACATGGCACATTGTTAGAATAAATCAGAAGTTTAATGAGAGCAAAGAAAAACAGTGTGAACAAATGTGTGTTGTAATTTAATTAAATTAATATCTGCAGAGTTTAAGTGATAGATATGCAGTATACAGCAACAAAATAAATAAACAGGTAGTTTATTACAGGTATGCAGTACAGTAGGTATAATAAAAGACAAATGGAAGAAAAATGGAGTGCGTTAACTTGTCCGGAGTATGAGGCTTGCCTCCAGAGAATGTTTAGTTAGTATAGCCTAGTTCTGGTTGGCTTCCACAGGAAGTCCTGTTTATTCCCACCAGGTGTCCATCCTCCGTACTCGGACCCTTTGCTTGTAGTGGTACTCCTTCAGGTGTATCTTCAGGGTGTTGGGGATGGGCAGCATGTTGACACCGTCGTAGGTGGTGCAGCTGCTGACCACTGCTCTACACACGTGCTGCAGACTAAAGGGCTGAGTGCGGTGGATCGGGTTGGACAGAAGGGGCTCGAAGAACATGCAGGAGTTGGGATCCTTGTAGTGCTCCAGCAGCCCCGTGACCGTAGGCGCGTGGAACACACTGGGGTCGTGCACGTCGAAGCTGAAGTTGTGGTTCCACTGCTCAATGCGGGCGTGGAGAGAGCGGCCGTAGCGGCGGAAGCTGACAGAAAAAAGGTAGTCTTCCTGGGCTGAGTCGCGGAGGAGAAAGGTGCCCTCTGGCTTGCCTTCCAACAGAGTCTCAGCCTCATAGCGGTCCATCACACCCCAGTAGCAGGGCAGGTTAGTAATCTGCAGCAAGTCAGGCACCAGGCAGTGGATGTAGTCAATCTGAGTGTGGATGCGATAGCCGTCCTGAGTAGAGGGATGCTCAGTCGGGGGGACAACGGCTCTGCTTGGCTGGATGTTGGCTGTGTCCTCAGGATAAGCCACTGGGTCAGAGACAGCAGTGGCCTCGCAGACAGGGACCAAAGCAGATGCTGAGGAGGAGGCAACAGCCACCACCTCATCCAGAGTGTCCAGGCAGCTCTGCAGCAAGAGCTGGTGCTGCTGTTGGCGCTGGAGAAGCAGCTGCTGTTGCTGATGAATAGTAGCCCTCTCGTCCCCTGCCAGCTCATTCATACCATGGGCCAATTTGGGACCCAACTTATACAAGGGGTTGATCTGGGCCGTCACCTCGAAAGTGTGGATCTCTGCGTTGGGCGGAGGCTCCACACCTTGCTCAATGCTGATGCGTCTGCGCTCTCGCAACCGGTCATCTACATCTTCCACCACGGCAGCCATGTTTGAGGCAGAGGCACTGGCGCTGACCACAGAGGTATCCAGCAGAGGAGGCGTGGAGATGGGGGCTGTGTGCTGCTTTATAAGGTACCACTTCTGAGCCAGCTCAGTGCCGGCAGCGAAAGGACAATCATCCAGCATAAGCTCACTGAGGTGGATCTTCCGGCGTGAGGCCGCGGTGGAAGCCTGTGGCATGAAGACTTGCTGTGGGGAACTGGATAACAACGGCGAAGGAGCGTGGATCTTTATTGGGAAACACTGCCCCACGGCATCCTGGATCTTTTGGCGAAGCGTGCGGCTGCCACCTGCCCCTCTGCCATCCGCCTCACTGGCTGATGTCTCTGCAGTCCCCTGTGCCAACCTGGCGATCCCTCTGTCTTGACTGAGTGAAGTGGCTCCTTCTGAAGCCTGCCATCTCCTGCTCTTCAGAGGAGAGGAGGAACTGCAGTCCCTGGGCTCAAGACCACTCAGCAGGTCCCCATACTCAAAGCCATCACTTACAGGCCGCTCCGCTGCTTGCTCATGAGACATCTGGCCTTTCTTCTTCCCTCTTCCCCCTTTTGGCCCCCCGCCAGCGTCCCGTCTCTCCTCAGACCGGCTCTGTCTCACCTTAGGACGGGCACCACGCTCCCTTTCTTTCCCACGGTCACCTGACTCCTTCGGTTGAGACATGTCAGGTTGTTTATTGGCGGAAATAACAGTAGTTGCAGTCCACTGCAGGGAAAAGGTGACTTGCAGTCAGTTATCAGCAGCAAGTCTTCCCATTCAGAGTTGTTCCACAGACTGTCAATAACATGTCCAACGTATCACTATTACAGTCACATGGGGCTAAAAGAGTGGGGGGGGGAACACAGTTTAGCTCCTCTTAGCTGCAGAAATTAGTTGCAAACATATAGCCAGGTAAACATTTACACACTCAGAGCTCAAAGTCCTTCTGGAACAAAGCAACTGAAAAATAATTTAAATGTGTATGTAAAATATGACAACCGCCTATAAGAACGATAAAAAACGAATATGCCAATAAAATAAAAAAAGATGATAAATCATACATACAGTTTAACATAAAAAGGTTTTTAAATAACAATATAAATTGTCAGTTATTTAACTTCATACAGAGGGCATGAAGGTCCTAATTTATGAAGTGCATGACATGTAATTTAATAAACCACAAAATTAAAACTTTTATCAAAAAACAAAAGTATTTGTTTTGCTCCACCCCCACTGAAAAGGCTACTTCATGGTACAATCAACAACCCATCTATCTAAATAACAGTATGACTAAAATAATATTATTAGCTGAACAACTAAACTGCTGACTTCCTTAAGTATGGATATGATGCAAGTACGTTAGCTACGTAACGTTAGCATCTTCTGAAACTTATCTAGTATTAATTTTTTTGAGCCAATATGTAAACTAACACGAAACCATAACACGATATCTAAATCCTATCTCGTATATAAAAATAACGTAAACACTTTAAAAAGAAAATAATAACTAAAATACCTTGCTACAGCACTGTAGCTAGCTAGTTCAGGCGTATAACGCGGAAACAAGTTCGCTAGCGGGCTTGATAAGCTAAAGCAAACCAAAGGTTTTCACTCACAACATTTCGTCAACGCGCTGTGTTTATCCGTATAGTTGTACTGTACTGCAAATGTAATCTCACTTTAATCACACACTTAGCAACTTACCTTAAAGAATGAATTTCATTTTCTGCTCACCAAACGCTAGCAAGATGTAGTTTATTATTACTAGTGTCAGCGACACAAAATAGCACTTCCGGGTCACAAAATTTCAACGTTGTGAAATTATATTTTTCCATATATAAAAAGTATGTAGTTTAACTACAAATGATATGTGTTAATATTGATTTACGTGTTATTTTGGGCAGGGGGGGTTCATAAAACGTTCCAGGGACAAATGAATGTCCCGAATGATTGACAATATACCTTAAATACATTTGGCTTTATATGGAGTTTGTAATATTCTCAGAGTCTGTATATACGGTATATATGATGGTATTACATGGGGACACGAAAGTAAGGCACTGTGGAGAAGAACGTCTGGTAAATGACAAAAATAAACAATGTTAAGAAAGGTGCTGGTCCTTCACACAATCTCTCAAGTTGATCTCTTTCATGTGTTTATATTTTGTTTTTCAGTAGCTTGTTATATTTATGCAATTTACATTTATTTATTGAAAGGGTTACTTACATTAATAATCACAATTTTCAGAGGAAACCATATAGTTTTAAATCTAGCTCTTTTGTTGCCCCTAACAATTCCACTGCAATTGTATTTATACTCGCCTATCATCTGTTTCATCACTTACCACAGAATTCCAAACAATCTCTGGAAGCAACATCAGCACAAGAACTGTGCATTGGGAGCTTCACAAAAACGGTTTCCTTGGCCGAGAAGCTGTATGTAAGCCTCATATCAACATGCACAATGACAAGCGTTGGCTGGAGTAGTGCAAAGAATCAGAAATCTTCACAACCATGCACTGGACAAGAGCGTTAATTACTTGTAACTGACCGATATTTGTTTCTTTTACCTTCGCTCTTCAATAACATGGCATTTATATGAAAACCTTTGATGAGAGGTCTAAATATTGAAAATGTCAAATGCTGTTAAGACTGAACCAATCAATTATGAAACACAGACATAATAATCAGCAAGCAAAATGTTATTTAGTGGCAACCAATCTGCCCAAATCAGCAACAGTCTTGATCCACCATCTCCTACACACACTAATTTTGGCCATTAAAGCACATTTCAAACCCAGAGGCAGCAAATTGCAAAACGTTGACAGCTCCACAGACCAGACGGGTGTTTGGGGTTACACTTGTCAATGCCAGAAGTGAAACAGTTGTACTGTTGTAGTTTTCTTTACTTTCTGCGTTTGATTCAGGAGTAAGTAATGTTGCCTTGATTATTCCATATAGGTGCATTTTGGAGTGAAGTTATGGTTGTAGGTTGCTGATGAAAATAAGACAGAGGTAACTTTTCAAATCTAAACTTTTGTTCAATTAGAAAAAAGTAATAGATCCTTCTATATAAACCCCCCGAAAAAACCACAGCAAATTACTATTACCATATTGCAACCAATTTCCACATTGCATTATCCAACAACATTCAAAACCCCTTATGAAAACCTACATGGGTTGTTTACACAGGACACTTATTCCGTGTTGGGCGGCCAGTTGAACGGGGCAATGTATTGTGGTGCATTCATTCATAATCCATCCCAAATGTATTATTATGCCCTGATATATGGTATTACATGAATGTTGAATACATTAGATAAAGCCTTTTGATGCTGACTGATGCACTGGTGCATATTATTGCACATTTTGTACTGGAATATACTTATTATTTGTGAAATATTGCATAGGGTTGTTATATTCGAAATTCCTATGATGTAAGCATGTGACTTAGATCAGTCTTATGTAAGACATCTACCCAATACTGTGAATCAACAAAAAAAAACAATACCACAAACATGAGTCACGTAGCATAAAAATTGAACTCCTTTATTTGGACTGTCTATTTGATCAATGCTTCAGCTCAGATCAATCAAACATTATAATGTGTGACAGTAAAAAAGTTGAGTGTGTAAGCATGGGATGCAAAATGTTAATTCATAAAACATTAGAAAAATGTTTGGGGAGTCATCCGAATCCAATATAAATTATAAAAGACAAAGATGAAAAGAATGAAACAACCTACAACATACTGCTTATTCACTAGGCCAGGCAGGGGTATTGACCACATCTGACACACCACTTGGACATGATGCCTAAGACAGACTGACTGTTTATCTCATCAGAATTCTGCTTGGCGTGACAAAATCTAGCCAGACTCATGAAGTACATTTTCTAACCAATTTCACGCGTTGCTGGAATGTAACCATAGAGGTAAACATGGTCCTTGGCCTGTTGTTAGTGTTAGGCTGACTCACACTTACATCATCTTATGGCTCAGATTCACCTTTTCATCCCCCTCTTCATCCTAAACCACTAGCATGTGCAGACTAAATTTAGCTAGGCTAAACAATAGAGCCTATTCTACAAGTGGACTAGCTACATCCTATGTGTAGGAATGACTTCAGGTGCCATTGAATGCATTGAGACAGGGTCAGGAAATTGCAACCCGAGCCATCGTACATGCTACGATGTATTATCAGTTTAATATCTTAGATTGAGAACATTGGTTGCCTTTTTTTAAATCTAAAAATTGTCAAAAACGATTCTCTTAATGGCTGCATTTACACAGGAAGCCTAATTCGAATTACTTACTGGCTTTTGACAATCAATATTTTATTTTTAGAGCTGACCATGGGTTAAAATATCAATTAGTGAAAACAATATCAGAAGGGGAATGACTTTGTAAACAAATCCAATGTGAGAATGAATCAGATGTTTTCATTAAGTCAGATATATCCAAGAGCCAGCTCAGAGGAAAAACATGACTAGGATCCTACTCGGACTGAATTGCCAATCATACAAAGTATGGAAGCGGTAGCTGTACATTTCAGGCGTCAACAGATTTTCAGCCTGCAGCAGACACTTCAACCCAACAAGGCCAGGCAATATCTGTCTTCCCCAGTCACTCCAAAACTTCCCGAAGCAAGGAGGGTACACAACATATCCTCCTACAGGTCTCAGACAAGACAGCATCTCCCGCTGAGCTAAGAGGACAGAAGGCATTGGCCATTCTCCCCCCCCCCCCCCCATCAAGCTCTTGTTATGAGAACTCTTAGCTACGTGCTTTAGGTATTACATATTGTGGAGGCTTTTTATAAGCCCCATATTTTCAGACCCATTATTACACATCACAGAACATGAAATGGGCACTCACAGAGGGAGCTAAGTGGTGCCATTAGGAGGTATCAACACTGAACTCCAGTCCCATCATCTCTGCTTCCTGGAGGATCTGGGGACGTTGAGCATTAATGAGTGAAACACCACCCTCTCTCAATATCTACAACAACTGTTCAATTAGTGTGGGCAAAAACATGCAGTTTTAGAAAGAAAAAAAAAAAAAGGATGCGTTATTAATACGGAGAGAGTAGTAAAAAATACAAGTGGAAAAGTCATGTTTCGTAAATAACCATGTTTACTAAACAATTAGACCAGCCATGGCTTCGCGGAAATAAAACGCAAATAGTTATCCCCTACCTCATGATGCAACCAAACGGGATCCAAAAGTTAAGACCATATACAGTACATACATGCACCTCCGCTCTGCCACATTCAAAGACAGAGGCTGTATAAGACAGTTTCTGATTCAACACTGATACCACATGATAAATGTTAGAGTTTTACAATTGGAACACAAAGAGATCCCTACAGAAAAGATGGACAATTTCCAAGCACCTTAAAAATGATTCATCAAATCTCCACACTGGCCATGTTGGGGAGAGGGCAGGGGAAGGCGGTGCTTAGCGGTTCATTCTGAGTAGCAGAGACAGAGATTCCTTTGCATTCGTCGGTCAATCATAATAGGGCCCGAGGGTGGAACTAGACTGTATTAAGCTTCTACACCCAGCATGAAATAGTGGGGTGAAGCACCTGAAAAGAACTACTCTAAAACAGACACACCACCAGCTCCCCTCTGTCTTCTTCTGTACTAATGCAATTCCTCATCAGCTCCCACCCAGAACAAACCTCACCAGGCCCCTACTCAACCTTTTGGCGTTTACCTCAGCGCTTTACTGGCAAATGAGATTCATCATCACTTGTCTAGTAGGGTAAAAACAAATATCCATGCAGAAGTTGCAGCCGGCGTGTTTTCGACAAACCGCTGTTTCGACTATTACCATGTCTACTGTCCCAGTGGGCATTCTAACATGGGTATTTTCCGTTGGCCTAACTGTAATACCCATGTTGGTGGTAAACCCAGACTGGGTAGGTGAAGAGAATGGGCCAGGGTGTTGGGTGTCAAAGACTAATCAGCTCTGACTGTAGGATGGTAGGCTAGCTGTATAAACAGCTTTAGCTTTTATTAGGGATCAGAATCCAACGTCAAGCTGGTTGCTGTCCTAGAGCCCAATTCTACGTGTGTGGGGGGGACAAGTGCCTTAATCCTGCTTGGGAAGTGTCACTAAACTAGGGGTGTCTGGCGCAACTCAGTTTTTATGGACAGGGCCTTGCTCAATGGCAGTTTTCTTCGGGGGGGGGGGGGGGGGGGGGGGGG
>JACXGK010001620.1:32282-66415 GCA_016801125.1 Novumbra hubbsi | reverse complement strand
TTGGCTTACAAGCCTTCTTTTCGTCATCGGGAACTATATATGTATTTACACACATATATTCCTATCACCCTCTGACTACTCCTCCTACCACTACTGGACAATTCGCACTGCTCGGTTATCCGAGCACTAAGACGCTATCCCTGAAGTCGTGCGTTTGGATCTTACCCTTCACTCCGCGGACACCGCATCCTTACACTCTCCATTTCTTTCTTTTGAGTCATCACACCTATATGAGATTTTTGGACGTTCCAAAATCATGGGCTTTGTAATAGAGTTGGCCCCCCTTTGCTGATATAACCAGAAGGCTTTCAACTAAATTCTGTGGGAATTGGTGCCCATTCAGCCAAAAAAGCATTTGTGAGGTCAGGCGCTGATGTTGGATGAGAAGGCCTGGCTCACAATTGTCGTTCCAGTTCATTCCAAATGTGTTCAATGGGGTTAAGGCAACTTGAGTTCCTCCACACGAACAATAACATTAATTCATAAATATATTTGAATAGTAAAATACATGCGGTGCAATTTAGAATACAGTTTCCGCATGCCTCAGCATCTCACTACAGAATAGAACTTTTCTATGTTTCGTAATAAAAACTCTTTGTACTATGAAAGCGTTACGATGTCCAAGTGAGTGGCATATAGGTTTGGTGCTGATTGATGCTTTGAAACTTAATACATAATACACTGTTTACTGCTCAAATGTTGGGAACACTTAAATCACACACACATATATATATATATATATATATATATACATACATACAGTGGGGAGAACAAGTATTTGATACGCTGCCGATTTTGGAGGCTTTCCTACTTGCAAAGCATGTAGAGGTCTGTAATTTTTATCATAGGTAAAATTCAGAAAATCAGATTGCTTGATTTTTTTGTAATTAATTTGCATTTTATTGCATGACATAAGTATTTGATCACCTACCAACCAGTAAGAATTCCGGCTCTCACAGACCTCTTAGGTTTTCTTTAAGAAGCCCTCCTGTTCTTCACTCATTAACTGTATTAACTGCACCTGTTTGAACTTGTTACCTGTAGAAAAGACACCTGTCCACACACTCAATCAAACAGACAAATTATTTATATAAAATATTTACTTCTCATTGTGTAATTTGTAGAGAACAAAAGGACGTAACAACGGTCCGTGGAAACCAAACTTACCAAACGAGGGCTGGATTCAAACTCACACGGAAAAAAAAAAATCCAATGAAACAATTGAAAACCCAGGCTGATCAAACTTGCGTGAATTTCCTCATAGCAACATCCTAATGTGACAGTAGTGTGTATAGCCCCCACTTGCAACGTCTGGGCATGCTCCTGATGAGACGGGTAGCTTGCTAACTATCTGCTTAATTTTTCCGGCTACCCAGAGACGTAGTGTGGCGGCTATGTTTGCTACGCTGGCAGAGGGAGAGGAGAAAGTGGAGGGTGAGATGGAGAAACAGGGAGCAGTGGTCTGAGACGGACAGTTGTAGGGAGATGGAGACCAAACCAGAGATGGAACCTACATTTAACATTTCTTGTGCTCTTGAGTACAAATATTTGCTAATCCCATGGAAGAAAACTAATTAAATTAGTGTTAGTTGCATGAAATAGAATTTCAAGCAACTAAACAGCTTTATTGCGAAGTAGAATACCCCTAAAATTAATTTGCTATGGTGTAAGTGTTAATTTAAAACAGTAATGAAATTAAATAATACAGTAAGTAAAAAAAATCTAATAAAAAATTATAATTTAAATAGAATTAAAATAGAATTAATAATAATAATAAATAAATAACATAGTAAATAGACAAGTATGTCCAATTTAAAATAAAGTAAACTAAATCAAAATTGCAATTTTTTGGCAAGGCCTTTTGCTTGAAATGTGTGAGGGAATATGATAATAATCTTTTAAACATTTATGTTATATGTAATATGTCTCTTTAGCGTCTGTATGCAACAGAAAACCATTGTCAGTAATGCAGAAATGGCTTGGTCAGAGTGATTTATAAAAAAGCATAGTGTACAATATTTTGCCTTACAAATGAGCTATTACTTAAAAGCTGCATTTTAATTTTACTTCCTCACATTTTGTGGGAACCTGGGCATGTTGTAAAACAACATGCTTCTCAACACATCACTTTTTTAGCGCATATTGTTGATAAAGTGAAACGTACTACAATCTGTCATATCTAAGACAAACCAACTAATATACATGACCATGGTAAGTAACCAAGGCACACATCACCTCATGACTTTTCCTCAAGGTTAGGTTGTGGTTACGGAAAAACAAACACAACTCAGCATACCAATCCCTTCCCTCTTCTGTAACTTAGATTTTTGCTGCATTTCACTGCATCAGAGCAAATAGCATAATTGTTTTACATGTCATTTTGATTGCTTTACTGGCAAGATAAAACTGCCTGTCATCCGCATTTAACACAAGAGTGTGTTGGGTGGGGAGAATCAAATGTGTCGGAGATCGAACTCAAATAACGGAGTTTAATACAGTTGACAATAGTTAGATTCGATTTGGTGAATATACCAAATATTTTGATAATTGATATTACCAATGAATAATAAGATCCATTGGTACCATTGAACAAGAGGTGTTTTGTAGTAGCACCAGTAGCTATGACACTACCTTTATGGCAGGGTGGCTTATCTCCCTATCAATATAAAAGGGGCTTGTACCAGGAAATGTGTGTCAGATGATAAGGTTGGTGATAAGGCACCTACAAAGGGTTTTCTTTGTCCAGCTTGGCCGCCAAACCTTTTCCCTGCATAAAAGGCATTTACCTATTTGACCGCTCGGTGTCCTTTAGGGTAATACTCTGTTCTGATATTTGAGATTTTGAACATATACTTACTCCAATAATTTTATTTAAAAGGTTTCCCACTTTTCGCCCCTTGAAATGTTCGATTTAGTGTTTGATTTAGATTATTGTTTTATTTTACTCAAATCAGCCTACTGACATAATGCAGACCAAAAGTACAATCCCTCTAAAGCAGCAAGACATTTTAATTTCTTTCTCAGTTTATTTCAAAGTGATTTTAGATCTAGACAAATACACGGCTCCAAAAATGTTACGGAACACATAAATCACTCTAAAAAAAACTAAATATATTGTAAATCCAAATCTTTACCGCGCATTGTGTAATTTGTACAGTAAATCTACACAACAACAATTAATGGAATCCAAAATCACCAACAGTCCCAGAGGTTCTTAAATGGATTCTGGGGAATGTGAGGTCCCGTCAATGGCATCAATGCCTTTGTCATCCAGGAACTGCCTTCACACTCACAGCCCACTGCACCAGCATAAGGTCTAACGTCTGAGGATATCATCTTGGTACCTAACAGCAGTCAGGGTACTATCGGCTAGCACATGGAGGTCTGTGCGACCCACCATGGACATGCCCTCCAAGTCCATCACTGACGCACCGCCATACCGGTCATGCTGGATGATGTTTTAGCATAACTTTCAACACAATGTCTGCAGACTCTCTCATGTCTGTCACCTGTGCTCAGTGTGAACCTGCTCATCGGTGAAGAGAACGGTGTCGCCAAAGGCAGACCTGCCTATTCTGGTGTTCTCTGGCGACCACCCTCACAGAGTCTGTTTTTGACATTGTGGTCTGAAACATGCACACCAGTAGCCTGCGGGAGGTCATTTTGAATGGTTCTGGCAGTGCTCCTCCTGTTCCTTCTCGCACAATGGAGCAGATACCTGTCCTACTGCAGGATTGATTTCCTTTTCTGGCCCTGTCCAACTCTCCTCGTGTAACAGCCTGTTGTCTCCAGGTATCTCCTCCAAGCACTTGAGACTGTACCAGGAGACACAGCAAATCCTCTTGCAACGGCACGTATGGATGTGCCGTCCTGAAGCATCTGGGCTACCAGTGCAACCTGAATGGCCTGCTGGTACTGCCTCATGCTACCTGTGGTGACAAGGACACAAGCAAATCACAAAACTAGACAATAATTAGCCAGAATGGATAAGGAGGGCGGCATTGGCTGTGGCCACAGCCTGCAAAACCATTCAATTTTTGGGGGGTTTGTCTTGCTGTTGCCTCTCCAGTGCACCTGTAGTCACTTTAGTTTGCACCAAAACAGGTGACATTGAATCACCATTGCTGATGCTTCCTAACTAGACAGATCGATATCACTGAAGTTTAATTGAGATGATTTACGAGTTCAAATGCTTTTTGGTAGCTGTGTAAGTATCAACTAATTCTCATTGTCTTTTAGATAACAGCTGGTTAAAGCATATAGTCATAAGTGTTTGCACAAATTAAATCTAACTGTGTAAACCTGTAAACACATCAAGTTGCAAATATTTTGCTAAACACTTGTTATTTCAGGAATTGCATGCAGCAGACATTGCAATTCAAACAGAAAACATTGTCACAGTATCTCACAACCTGAGTCATATATTAATTTATTTAGGCAACCGAGAACTGGGATATTTGAAAGTTCCTGGAAATTATAGAAATGTAAAAACTTAAAATTACAGTTATGATTTCATGCAAATAAATGGATGAGTCAGTCTTTGTTCGTTTATTTGGTCATTTTCCAGTTAAGGTGGTATCTTATCTGATAAACTAATGAACTGATGAACAGTATTTCCTGAAAGTGAGTTCAGGTTAAACATGGGCGATGATGACGTTTTCTTACTCTACAGCCATGGTCAAAGGTTTTGAGAGTAGCACAAATATACATTTTCAGAAAGTCTGTTGCCTCAGTTTTTCTGATGGCAATTTGCATATACTCCAGAATGTCGTGAAGAGTGATCAGATTAATTGCAAGTAATTGCAAAGTCTCTCTTTGCCATGGAAATGTACTTTTCCACTGCATTTTTGCCATGCCACAAAAGGACCAGCTAACATAGTGTCAGTGGTCCTCTCATCAACACAGGTGAGTGTTGATGAGGCCAAGGCTCGAGATCACTCTGTCATGCTGATTGAGTTAGAATAACAGACTGGAATCTTTAAAAAGAGGTTGGGGCTAGGGAAACCATTGTTCTTCCTCTGTTACCCTGCAAGTAAACACGTACAGTCTTCATTGCGTTGCACAAAGAGGGCTACACAGGCAAGGATATTGCTGCTAGTAAGATTGCACCTAAATCTACCATTTATCGGATTATCTAGAACTTTAAGGATAGAGATTTAGTTGGCGCCCAAGAAAATCCAGCAAAGTTGATTCAGCTGCGGGATCGGGGCACCACTAGTGTAATGCTTGCTCAGGAATGGCAGCAGGCTGGTTTGAGTGCATCTGCAAGCACAGTGAGGCAAATACATATGGAGGATGGCCTGGTGTCAAGAAGAGCAGCAAAGAAGCCACTTCTCTCCAGGAAAAACATAAGGGACAAACTGATATTCTACATTGGACTGTTTGGGGTTGTTTCTCAGCCAAGGGAGTGGGCTCACAAAAATGTTGGCCTAAGAACACAGCCATGAATAAATAATGGTACCAAAACATTCGAGTGCAACTCCTCACAACCATCGAAGAACAGTTTGATGAACAATGCCTTTTCCAGCATGATGGAGCACCTTACCATAGGGCAAAAGTGATAACTAAGTGACTGATGGGGATCAAAACATCAACATTGTGGGATCATGGCCCCAACCTTAATCCCATTCAGAATTTGTAGTCAATCTTCAAGGGTCGGGTAACAAACAAACAAAAACCCACAACTGATGACAATTCCAAGCATTGATAATGCAAGAAGGGGCTGCCATCAGTCAGAATGTGACCAAGAAGTTGATTGACAGCATGCCAGGGAGAATTGCAGAGGTCTTGAAGAAGAAGGGTCATCACTGCAAATATTGCCTCTTTGCATTTACTTAATGTAATTGCCAATATTGGCCTTTGCCACTTATGAAATGCCTCTAATTATTCTTCAGTATACCGTAGTAGCATCTGAGAAAAAGACACTGCGGCAGCAAATTGTGTGTTAACCAATACTTGTGTCATTCTCAAAACGTTTGGCCACGGCTGTACATTAATGGTCAAACATGCCATACACACAGGTCGTCGGCCCTCACTTGCCTTTTGTGGCACAGCATCAGGAAGGTTTTTTATGAGCCAAACCAACTTTAACATCCTTGTAAACTGGGGTTCTAATCAATCAAGTCTACGCTAGCTCTTCCGAGAAATGCAATCAGCACCAATGGGATGCTGATTTGATCAAAACAGCATTATTCTCAGCATTCATTATCAATACAAGTTATTTCTTAATCGACTTCCATGGTAAAATGATGTTTACTTAAATGATTATAAAAACATGGAGCACTGCCAGAACCATTCAGAATGAACTCATGCTGGCCACTGGCGTGCATGTTTCTGACCACAGGTCCTTATGTCCTTATCATCCCAGACGCATGCCGTGTACAGTTTGCTTACATATTTACATATCAGGAACATTTCAGAAAATGCTACCCCACTGTTTTCGCACTCCAATGGACCAAATTGGCACCCTTCCAGTTACTGTTGACTTTAGCTTGGAACATGCCCTTCCATCTTTGACTATGGGACCTTCATCACTTTTGAGGTCCTGTTAGTATAAAAAGCCAGACAGATGCCTTTGCTTTGCAACAGTAAGAGACCACTGAATACCTACTGTAGAAAAGATGGAGAAGTTTGTATTGTTTGCATGTCTGCTTTTTCTGCCATTGGTTTTCTCTCAGGTAGGTAACTTGTTTACTGTATTTTCTCTTTTTTTCTCTTTAAAGGATTTGGTAGTTTAACTGATTGAAAGGGCGGTGTAGAAAAGGGCACATGAGTGTTCCCATTCGGATACAAGTTCTCGCATAATGATCGAATTAGCAAACATTTTGCAAATTTTATCATAACATTCAGATTTCTTCAGTGTACAGAAAGCATTTTAAATTTGTCTTTAGTCTCCAGAACTTAAAAATGGCAGATTGTTCTAAACTTGTAGGTCTAGAAAGTGAGCCGTGTATTAAGCTAGTACCTTGCTTATGTCATATACCATTCATATATTGTTTGAAATACTATTTGAACACTTACCATAAGGCAAACAATGTCAACAACTGATATGACAGCCCAAGTACTGTATATATTACATATAGTCTATGCCATCACATAACATTATTTGAAATATACTGAGGATTTTCTGAATGTTTATACTGTATGCTTACATACTACACATGCTTTAGTCTAAGTCAAAATGTGTATACAGCTAATTACTGCTCTCCGTTACTGTGCACGAAAAGAACAGAGAAAAGAACAGTGCTTTGGACTCAAATGCTTATTCTATTATTAGTAGTAAATACTATTTGATAACTACCGTGTCAATCAAGTTTGTCCATAATCATACTCATGTCATAGCATGACGATACGCAATCCTGTGTTGTCAGTTTTACATACAGATCAGATCAGATAGAGACATGGAACACTTAATCAACACTTATAAAGTACAACTGACAGCCTCACAGACTTGGGCCATATGCAAAGTATGTGTGGCTGGTGCCGTAAAATGGAGTTATGGGGTGGTTGTCCTTTCTTGGCAAAGCCATGAGTCATTGTCACTGAGGTAAACAGCTGTAATAGGTATTGATCTGTGCTGGCATCAGACAATCCTCGGCTAAAACAATCCCTTCTAGCCCCTCCCCATCCAGCAATAACTCACAGCTTTAAGACCTGATTCATGTACTAATGCATCTGTGCATTTTTTCAGTGCATCTTTTGCTAGATTATCTAATAAGAAATTATAAAATGACATATGCCAAAAACATTGAATGGAACACGTAATCGTCACTGTAAAATCGGAAGTCAATTAAACTTCAGGTCATTGACTGGCCCTCACGTCCAATTGAGAACCTCTGGGACGTTATGTATCTTTGAATCCGACACCTCCGTGGACTGTCCAGGTGCTCACTGATGCCTTGATCCAGGTCAGGGAGGAGATCTCCCAGGACCACATTTGCCGTCTCATCAGGAGCATTCCCAGACATTGTCGATGTGCATACAGACACGTGGGGGCCATACACACTACTGAGGCACATTATGAGTTGCCGTGTTGAAATCCTCGCAAGTTGTAAAAGCCTGAAATTTCAATTGTTTCCTTTGATATTCTAAGTGTGATTGAATCCAGCCCTCAATCGGTTGGGGATTTTGGTTTCCATTGAGTGTTGTTACCTCACTTTGCTGACTGATTGTATGTTTGCTCATGGGTTTTAAATGACATTTCTTTCTCAATTATCTTTGACAGACTACCAGCCCTAACAACACTATCAGCCTACCCTCAACAGGTCAGGGCAGTTCCTCTGTGACGACACCCCCCAATAATGTTTCCACGGTACCACCCGTCGCCAATGTTACAACGATGACCAACACAACCCAGGGGCTGCAGGACTCCACAACCTCTCATCAAGTAACCACAATCACCACAACTAAGAGCAAATCCAGTGGGAGCACCTCAGCCGTGCTCAACTCTGGTGCTCTTTTCCTGGGACCTATAATATTTATAATGCTCCAGCTGTGATCTGACAATATACACACCATTTTTATTTGCATTCAATATTTGCATGAAAGTGCTGTAAATTGCTTTCAAAGTGAGACTGATGAAAGTAGAAGCACGAAGCTCCTCCACCCTTTTTTACTACTGCCTGTTAAACCTGCAAATGTATGTTGTGGGGTGGTTGTCCTTTCTTGGCAAAGCCATGAGTCATTGTCACTGAGGTAAACAGCTGTAATAGGTATTGATCTGTGCTGGCATCAGACAATCCTCGGCTAAAACAATCCCTTCTAGCCCCTCCCCATCCAGCAATAACTCACAGCTTTAAGTCCTGATTCATGTACTAATGCATCTGTGCATTTTTTCAGTGCATCTTTTGCTAGATTATCTAATAAGAAATGATAAAATTACATATGCCCAAAAAATAGAACGGAACACTTAATCGTCACTGTAAAACCGCAAGTCAATTAAATTTCAGGTCATTGACTGGCCCTCACATACAATTGAGAACCTCTGGGACGTTATGTATCTTTGAATCCGACACCTCCATGGACTGTCCAGGTGCTCACTGATGCCTTGATCCAGGTCAGGGAGGAGATCTCCCAGGACCACATTTGCCGTCTCATCAGGAGCATTCCCAGACATTGTCGATGTGCATACAGACACGTGGGGGCCATACACACTACTGAGCCACATTATGAGTTGCCGTGTTGAAATCCTCGCAAGTTGTAAAAGCATGAAATTTCAATTGTTTAGTTTGATTTTCTAAGTGTGATTGAATCCAGCCCTCAATCGGTTGGGGATTTTGGTTTCCATTGAGTATTGTTACCTCACTTTGTTCTCAACGAATTACACAATATACTGTAAAGACTTTGATCTTTAATATACAGCTATGGAAAAATTATATAATTTCTGTTAAAAAACGAAAATAATTTGATAAGGAAAGTTTTGGGTGAGGAACAGAAGGGTTCACTTGCAGTGGTCTCTTACATTGAACACTTCTGTTCCTCATTCAAAATGTTCCTTTTCAACTTTTTGGAAAGAAAAGATAAAGGTGCACTGGTCTCTTAATTTTTTCCAGAGCTGTATTTCCTTCATCGAGACCCAATGTGGGATTTAAGTGTTTTTTTTTTAGCAATGCAAATTAAAATAAATACAATACATGTATAAATGAAATATACACACTGCACTTGATTAGCAACTATGTTGAAAGCACACCAAGCCCAACATGATAATGGCCTGACTAAGGAGGGATTTCTTGTATATCTAGCTTCCTGGTTCATTCATACATCACAACAAATTGATCACTTGGTTACAAGGGCATTAGAATAGGGCACCCACGGTAGGTTTGCTGACTGATTGTATGTTTGCTCATGGGTTTTAAATGACATTTCTTTCTCAATTATCTTTGACAGGCTACCAGCCCTAACAACACTATCAGCCCAACCTCAACATCTCAGGGCAGTTCCTCTGTGACGGCACCCCCCAGTAATGTTTCCATGGTATCACCCAATGTTACAACGATGACCAACACAACCCAGGGGCTGCAGGACTCCACAACCTCTCACCAAGGAACCACAAGCAACACAACTAAGAGCAAACCCAGTGGGAGCACCTCAAACGTGCTCAACTCTGGTGCTCTTTTCCTGGGACCTATAATATTTATAATGCTCCAGCTGTGATCTGACAATATACACACCATTTATATTTGTATTCAATATTTGCATGAAAGTGCTGTAAATTGCTTTCAAAGTGGGACTGATGAAAGGAGAAGCATGGAGCTCCTCCACCCTTTTTTACTACTGCCTGTTAAACCTGCAAATGTATGTTGCCAAGCACAGTTGCTATAAACAATAAACAATCACTAGCCCACGCTACAAAATTATTTACAATATTCCAAATGTATTGTATAGTTTATGTAAATAAATTGCACATGGTATGTAACTGTGATGTGTTTATTTCATTCTACTGTTACTATTTACACCGCTAACCTATCACTGATGCTAGGATTGTAAAAAAAAATAAAAAAGTGAGGAATTGCATTATGAAATCGGAATGCTACACAATAACTCAAGTTGCTTTTTTATAAAGACCTCTTGTAGCCTTGCCACCATGTAACAATGTAGCATTATGAATTAAACTCAGAAAGAGTCAGGTATTGGTTTATGTGGTGCTACAGATGAGATACTAAATCAGTGTAATTCATAATACGCTTCACAAGTTTCAACAAGTGAATTCAAGGTTTAACAGAAGCCAGGGATATCTTAGCATTTAAATCCAGGGTCTCCAACCCTGTTTGTGGAGAGCTACTGTACTGGTTGTTTTAACCCCATCCCCATACATACATCTAATAAATCTAATTACTAGAATCAGGTGTGCTAAATAATGGTTGGAGTAAAACCCACCTGGACAGAATGGAAACTCCTGATCCATGATGAGTTACTCATGTGCTTTTTGTATACTGTAAGGGTGCTTATCTACCAAGACAACAGGGAAACACATTATTAAAAGCAACTGGATTATCCATATATTCATTGCTTTCAAATCTAATCGGATGTGTTTTGGAAAACAAATATCTTGACCTTGACTGTTCCTTGTCTGCTGGGAGATGTTGAGATAAAAAACACTATTACATATAACTACATTGGGGAAAGAGTTGTTAAAAATCCTGTTCTCCTAAGATTGCATACATTGAGCGCTACCAAAACGTGTTATTCGGCAGAATTTTTATTTGCATATGTCTGATCATAATGTGCCTTTTGCACACGAGGGGAAGAACATTTTGAATGACCACCAAATTACATTCAGTTACAGTTAAGTAAACAATTCAATTTAACCATCATTTCTTTTTTAAATGGAAATCATGGGAAAGTTCTTCCTAAAATGGTGGCAGGTTGATTGCTTTGCTTTCACCCTTCAGCCAGCTGGATGGGCTTTAAGTCTGGACACTGTGCTGGCCTTTCCATGATTTCAAGCCCACCACCTTGTTGTTCTGACATAGCCTGCAGGCATGTTTCAGATCATTATCTGGTGTACTAGATGTACAGCAGAGTATCTCATGGTGCTGCAAAATGCTATAATAGCCGTTTTGGTTCAAGGTACCACTCACTCTTTGCAAGTCTTTTATCGTTATTAACCTTGTTTATTTGATTGTTCACCCTTAATTTAATTGGAGAAATTCTATTAAATCCTTAAATGAATATTCGTGCCCAATGTTTTGACAGGTACTGTACAGTATATATTTATGTAAACTGTCGTGAAAAGTTTTTGCCCCTTCCTAATTTTCTCTATTATTGCATATTTTTCACGCCAAATTTGTTCACAACAAAATGTAATACAAGGCAAAGAGAACCTGAGCAAACGCAATATGTTTAAATTATATTTTATAGGTGAGGTCCGATTTAAGTCATGTTTAGATCAGGGGATGTTTAGATCAGGGCGGGCAGTAACCAAGCCTAGATGTACAGTTTCTGCTCTGATTGAGTTTAATGTTGAATTGCATTTGGTTGTGTTGATTCAGTAACTAAGATGGCAACCACGTTTTACGCAAGGCCAGTTGGTGTTTGTGGAGAACGTTTTTCCTTCAAAAACAAAATACTATAAATTGAATGCTGAATTTTGTGTCTAATCGGGTTCTCTTAGTCTTATAATACATTTTGTATGACAATTCAGTTTGATAGATATGCAATAATGGAGGAAATTAAGACAGGGGAAAATTATCATTCACTGCGCTGTACATGAATACTGTATTCATGGTGCATACTGTAAGACTTCTCAAATTCTTCCAGAGATTGTGTTGTGTCATGCTGATTAAGGGGTGTGGACAATTGTATTTCAGACTGTTTTGAATAGGTACGTTCCAAAACATAACAAGTTTCAAGTTTCAAGCTTTAGTTGTCATATCAACAGGATGCACAAAGTCTGGACCATACAATAGGACACTTACGACACAAGGCGGTTCCATCACGTATGAGCAATAGCATTTGTTCTACATTTGCTACATTAAACAGTTGCCAAGTAATTGCCAAGTGTGACAGTTTCGCCATTATTTTTTTCCGATGATTAAAAGTGTAGAACTGAAAATAATGACAACCAAAGTAAGTGTTAAGACACGACCAAAGGAAGTGTTAAGACCATGTAAGACACGACAGAGTCAAAACCCTAACAAGGTAACTGGCTACCTATATAGCTAGCTAATGTGTTCTTCATGAAAATGTCATGTTGACTAGTGTCAAAACAAACTTACTGTCTGAGTTTGCCTCCTAACTTAAATTGTATCCTTGAATAATCTAAGTAGAATAGCTACCACTGACATCACCCGAGCCGAGTGGGATGATGCGCTCTGAGGTGCCTTGAGGTGTAGTTGCACATTTTAACTCTGAATCCCTTGTCACTCTCTTTGCTTTATTGTAGGTTAAGTTGGGCTACATACTGTATCTACAATAGTTGTCCTTCCATGCACTTAAAAGTTAGATGTTAATGTTAAAGAAACAATTTACTTTCATGCAAATGTTTTTGCGAAAGTCTGGTAATGTTTGGAGGGACTTGTTTTTTGATGCGCATGCATGGAAACGGATTCACGTGCGGGGGGAAAAACTGAAAACCAAACTTGTGTTTTAAATGTCCAGTGTCTTTCTGTATCGTATTATTTCTGTATAGTTTTTTTAATGAATATCAAACGTGCATCAATAGTTTCCAGTTTATTTTCATAAAAAAGCTACGAGATATAGATTAATGCTTGGGTTCTCCATGTGAGTAAACATCTGACTTAAAAGAAAGAAAATTGGAAGAAAACATTTGTCAAAGAGTTGCAGGGGTAGAGAGAGACCTCAAAATCGAGTGATCGTTGCTTAGCGAGGGGAAGGCCTTCCATGAGAAAAGCAGACAGTGATGGTCATAGGATGTGGAGAGGGGGAGAGTAGAGTCGAAGAGGAAGGGTCAGTAGAGTTTTTTTTCATTTAGCAGAGATGAGGTGAGATGACAAGATAGAGATGTAAAGAGTGTTAACCTGCAGGGTTCTGCAGTGAGATTATTTTACAAACAGTATATAGTGAATGAAAGTGTATTGTTTGAGGTTACAAGAGAGAAAAGGTGGAATTTAACAATGTGTAAAGAAATGAAACAAAGGAAGACAGAGTGAGCGTCATCCAGTAATATGAGTGGAGTGGAAGTGACAATGGAACCATTAACCAAACATTGACAACCTTCCAATTTCCTTGGATCCTAGTTTATCAGTAAACAATCAGTTGGCAACGAGCAGGAAGCAGTTCATAGTTTCTGTTTTCTGAGGAGATAGATTATTTAAAGTAAATGGCCTTAACTAGCAAAATACAATAAGCAAACCATGTATTAAAACAAACATATCTTTACATACCAACCCTGATCAGAGTCCACTAGTTAAAGACAGAACACAAAAACTGCCGGAAGAAACAAACTAAACTAAATTTATTTAATTCTTTTTTTTTCACTGGAGACAGGAAGAGACAGACATTCAGGATTTTGTGACCCAACACTTAATACTTCATAACCATTGCAGGCAACTAAACAATCTTCCCTGAGAAGAGCATTTGTACCAGTCTAACACCTGTCCAACATTAATTTTGTTTTGGCTCCAAGAGTGAGACCAGAGGGTCTTGCCCCGGAGTGGGCTAATTTCACAGACAGGGACCAAAGGGTTTTTTGTTTTTGTTTTACCTACATACACCTAACCTACCTATACCCATACACCTAACCTACCTATACCCACACACCTAACCTACCTATACCCATACACCTAACCTACCTATACCCACACACCTAACCTACCTATACCCATACACCTAACCTACCTATACCCATACACCTAACCTACCTATACCCATACACCTAACCTACCTATACCCATACACCTAACCTACCTATACCCATACACCTAACCTACCTATACCCACACACCTAACCTACCTATACCCACACACCTAACCTACCTATACCCATACACCTAACCTACCTATACCCACACACCTAACCTACCTATACCCATACACCTAACCTACCTATACCCATACACCTAAAAGTAAAAAAATAAAAACAGTGTTCCATCGTCATGCGACAGGAAAGATGGCTAGGCAGGATGCTCTACGGATGCAGCCTTGCTGTGCTGACCTGCCGCAGGATCCGCAGAAAGCCCAGGAGTCCTGGAAGTCCCTGGCTGTAGAGCAGGTGGTGCGGTGGATGTCCTAGGAATCATAGGACAGATTAGTCACGTACCGTCAAGAGAATGATAGAGGCTGCTGTGGGTCCCATCTGAGCCACCTAGCCACACTTTTTACATCCCATTACTAAAACTTTTACGCTCTGGAAGGGCGCCTCATGGTTTACATCAATCAACAAGAAGATACTGTACTTCTGTCTGATTTGGTTTTCAAAACCATTCTAGGCATAGCAGTAATCCTGACTCACACTTCATTAACATAATGAGTGTAACCAAAATGTTAACATAACACAAGGGTTAAGATACATATCTATCATATTTTGAGTGTATGATCAAGCTGCTACTACAGTGCAAGCTAATTCTGTATTCAGACACCCCATAATGACAAAGCAAAACTAATTTTGTAAATTAATAAAAGAAACAACATCAGCTAAATCACATGTACTCAGACCCTTCGCTATGACCCTCGAGCTTAGTTGCAGTAAACAACAAAGCAGTTTCATCGTAATGTTTTGATTAAATTCACCAAGCAGGGAGAGTGCTGTAGAATAGTGATCTTATACTATTTTTGGTCATGTTTCTAAATGTTAAAATACTACTGGGTTTCATTCTGTATGATCGTAACATCCTCAGAGGTTCTTAAATAAAAGCTCCATTGATACAGCAACTTGATAACAAGAGTTAAGATCTGTGAAACGGACACCACGTAAAAAACTCACAATGACACACAATAAGAACTAGGGCATGGGGATCTTAAATAGGGACGTGACAGAAAAATGAGGCACAGGTGACAAGACTGAACTAGACATATAAAACCAAATAACCAAAGGGGAACCGCACAGAACATAGAAACAGATCAAACCAAAACTGAAATGCATAGAATCAATAAACGTGACAGCCGGCACAACACGGGCTGTGACCTGCCATTACAATTATTTCATGTTTTAAAGCCTTAGTAGTAATATCTAAACAAGCATCCAGGTATAAGCCTCTTACAACTATTTATCTTAATCACAGTTTAATGGATTACATGAAGAAGTTATCTAGTTACCGAACTAGGACTTGAACAGGACTTGAAAGCCGGATGTCTGTTAACATGTTGCATCAGGGTTTAATATGTAACACAATAAGTACATAGGGAAATTGGTTGAAGTGGTGATTAATTAGATCTTTGTTTTGTTACACAATAACTACATAGGGAAATTGGTTGAATTGACGTCTAAAGTGAGACAGGCAGACATCGGTTGTACGTTTTTGTATAATATTTGTATATGCCTTACCTGCCTTAAAATAAACATATAAAGTGTATAGTATGAAGATGTGCTACACCATCAAAGAAAACATACTTCCTGTCCCGTAAAATGTGCTATTTTATTAAAGCAATATAGAATGTGATAGTGCTGTTTATTAAAGCAGTAACACATAGTTATTTTCAGTATGTTTTTCCCACTAGGATATTGTGAGTTACTGTGTATAATTTAAGCAGGAATAAGTCTGTTGTTTGTGTTTTCATTACAGACTGTAAAGCAAATAAAAGGTGCACTTTCTTCTCATCAAATAATAATACTGTCACAATCAGTTTTTGATATGATCACAAGGACCTTTTTAAAACACAATCTCTCCTGCTCGAATGTGTTTGTTTCAACAAATGTCAGTATGGTATTCACACATTTTCTTAAAGATGCTTCATGATTATCCAGGAGTAATGGAAAAAGCGAACCACACTGTTAGTGATATGTTTGATCCTTGACTCTGCTGTTTTGTACACCGACATGCGTCAGAACCCTCCTCCAACACGATGTTTACATGTACACACCCACATTCACTCAGCAGTGTTCAAAGGATGTGGTATATAAGGGAAGTCCATATTAGAAAAGGACTTTCAATACACAGAGAACCACGTCTGGATAAAAAGCCCAAAAGAAGACAGATCTACAACGACTCTCTAAGACAACTGAAATATTTGTTCCACTGGACTCCAAGATGAAGTACAAGGTTTTAGGATATTTCACACTGGCCCTCCTGGGCTCCACCATGGCCCAGGTAAATAATGGACACTATTCAACAGTTAGGGACAAATTACATGTCACATTAGTTATTTTAAAATATGTCAACTATTTTTATTTACGATTAACATTTTTTAGGACGTACAATTTCTTTTCTGTAAAAAGATGCCCTCTTTGAAATATTAAAACAAAGAAATATAATAAATATATATTTTTAGAATTGTCTTAGTGCGTAATAGTTAGCAATTACTCTACCTTAACGATGCAAAATGGTGCCGTACCGTTTTTGTGCTGGTTAGGTTTCTAGACACAACTGATGCCACAAAACAATCATAATGACAAACAGCTAATATTATCAGCTGAATTGAGTTCTACTAAGATGCATCATGCTGTGGCTGTAGAGTTGACATGTAGAGTCCAAAGGCTTGAATTGTATTCCAGATAAAGTCTTCTGTCTTCTGTACTTTAACAAAACAAATAGCAGTTTGACTGACTTTTTCAATCAATCAAATCAATCTAAAGTAAATCAGTGTAAAGATTATAGCAATTTTTTTCGGACATTTTTTCTTAAGATTTTCTTAATAGTCTTCCATTTTAAACAATTGTTCAAATTAAGCACTGACAGAAAATGGGAAATCCATGAAATAATACAAAGAAAATAATTGATTAAACTTTTGCTGGATAGCTCAATTTTGTTATTTTTGGTTTGATCTAGAAATTAAACACATTTTGAGGTCTGAAAAAAATCCTTCCATTCAAATAGAATCTCATCTTGTTTCAGACATATCACCTTTTTTCCAACCTATCACCTCGTTTCAGACATATCACCTTGTTTTAAACATATCACATTGTTTCAGACATATCACCCTTTTTCAGACATATCACAACCAAATAGGTTCAGGTGGGCTGCAACCCAGACGCTGTTTAGAGAGGGTGATGCACTGCTCTCTTTATTTAAAAAGTTTTGAGTTATATTTTGTCTTTTCAACCAATGAAGGTTGGTTGTTAGGTTAGAAGGTGGGACTTTTCATGAAAGGAGTTTAAGATGACTCATAATGAGACAGAGAGGATCTTTAGGAGGTAATAATGAATCCAAATTAATACAATTGTTTCCTCTGTACGTTTCTGCATTCAGAACGTTACTACTGATCCAGGAACCACCACTTTGGCTCAAACAACAACTCCGGTCAGTACCACCAGTGCTACAACTCCGGACAGTACTACCAATGCTACAGTTCTGGTCAGTTCTACCAGTGCTCCAACTCTTATCACTACTACAACTTTGGTCAGTACTACCACTGCTACAACACCGGTCAGTTCTACCAATACTGCAACTCCGGTCAGTACTACCACTGCTACAACACCGGTCAGTTCTACCAATACTGCAACTCCGGTCAGTACATCCAATACTACAACTCTGGTCGGTTCTACCAGTACTGCAACTCCGGTCAGTACTTCTAATACTACTGCTCAATTAACCACAATTACAAACGGGACTACCAATGCTACTGTTCTCACATCTACAACTGGACATGCGGAGACCACCACAAAAAGTGGATGCTCAGGAACCGGAGTTCCTGAATCTCTGTTGTGTTCTGTGATATCTCTTTTCCTCTACACATTGTGGTAAAAATGGGCATTCCTATGTTTATTGCTCAGGCAAATATTAAGACTGACTGGTTATGAATTAACGCTGGGCCATTGAGCAAATATTAATTTATTTACTCATTACTGGAACATCAGCCGTTGATATTTAATGTTAGAGGTTAACCTTTGCAAATTGGCATGTTATTAGAGGAGAGTGTTCTTCCATTTTATTTTGTATTGGAAGTCTTCTGGGCAAATAGACAGTTGTGTTTAGTAGATATTTGGTTATAAAAAGCCACCTCCATATTCACAAAAAAAATCTTTAATGTCTATACATAGTAAATTATATGTATCTATAGACATGCAATTTAAATGTAAAGGTGGGAGAACAGGAATGGTTGTGTTTCAAGTTGTTTTTTACATTGCTGCTTCCAAACCAAACATTAAAATATAATTAATTATTCAAAATAATGAATGAACCAGGTCAGTTCAAGTCAGCATGATGAAAACGAGAAAAAAATTGATAAAGGGAACTAAGCAGATTTGTCACAGGTCATTGTTAATTTTTTTTTATTAATGTTTATGGGAGTGTACATAAACTATTCTTGATGCTTGTTGAAAAGAGTTAAGGGAAAGAAATACATACTCTGGTATCAAACAATGGTAGATACACCAATGATACATCAATGATGTGTATTGGCAAAGTTTTAATTTACTTATTTTACTTAGGCTGACCAACATAGACTGTATTTAAGAAAACAATAGCGTGAGCAATAAGGTATAGGCTGAGCTTATGTAAACTGTATGTATTAACCTAGTCTTCAGATCGACAGATAGAAAGCAGTGCTTGTAGATGATCTCCTTTAAAATGTCTCTGTGGAAAAAGAAAAAAGATACTTGAAGACATTGATTGTGTATTTCAAGAATGTTGATAGCACTTAATTTTAGAGAGATTTTACATTGTCATGTATTTCAACTGTATTTCCCAAAGGCAATAAAAATGTACTTCTTTCTACAGTAAGGGTTTTTGTCTAACCTTTGCTGGAATATGAAAAGTAATTGGTTTAGGTTTGACACAATGTATGATCAGAACAAAGTTCAATGGACAGGATGTGGTGCCTGTTACAGATGGGCTATAACTAATTACCCCCTCTTATGCATTCTGACATAAAGGGTAGTTTTAACGTTGTAATGTTTTGAGATGATAACATATGAGAACACAGAAGACTGTGGAAGCATAACATCGATGGACTCAATGCAATAAAGAAGGAATCTACCCTGACTTGAATGGCTCTTCATTTGGTTATGGACAGGACTCTAACACCTTTTATAATCAGCACAAAACTCCTCAAATAGGGGACCCTGTATGCTGTATTGGCATGCAGATACAAGTGTGTACACGCATGTTTTCAAATATGCATTATATTTACTGGATAGATGTACATATACATATAGTTTGTGTGTTTGTGTGTGTTCATCTCACCTGTAATGCTGTGTAGAGTGTGGTGCCTGTCTGTTTAAGATAAGCCACTCTCACGCAAAGCAGATCCTCCTCACTGTGGGACACCATCACCCCCTGGACTATGGCTGCCTATAAAGGGAGACAAACACACTGTAAAAGGACATAAACGTCACAAGTTACTTTATTGGTGTCATACGCTGCTGACCTCAGTTAAAAAGTTAGAAGCAATCATATCTGTAAACTAATTCCACTGAACACATCACAATCACGCATAAAGCCAATGAGGGCTTTAGCCTGTCAGAATACCAGCCTAACCAGGTATATATCCTGAAAGATCTTCAGAAATATCTTTTTTTTTCATGTGTAGGACCTAATTTTCTTCTTCTGCTTCTAACCTATAATGATAGCCAGTGCCGGCCCCAGCCTTTTGGGGACCCTAAGCAAAATTTGATTTGCAACGTCACCTAGAAACAGCTAGGCAGAGGCGTGTTACTGTTTTAAAGTTCAAGCACACTGTCCAACCACAAGATAAGTGTTTATATGTGAGGGAATGATTTTGTTTGAAAATAACATTTCAATAGCACATTTCCACTTTTCAGGATACCTCCTATTATTTTACATGTGAAGCCAGAGGCTAACTTGTAGGTTGGTTGGATGGGTAAACAGAACTGCAGTAGGAGTAGCATTGACTGGGTTCTGCAAATGGCCTCCGTAAGTGGGTGAGGAGGCTGCATTAGCTTGGGTAGTTCATGCCAGCTGATTTGTGGCAACGTGAGATAACATGCAATACCATGGTGATGGAGCGCCACCAAAAATCTGAGGCTGGGCTTAGTCTTGGAGGGATTTGTGGCGGTTGTTGCAAAGTATCCCCATGGGTCGTCACCTCATGGGGGGTGGCAACAGATTGCTAATGAGATTCAAGTGCTGCTGTGAACTCAACAGGTTAACTACTAGGGAGGTCAGGTGTGGCGTCCTCGGCTCTACGATAGGAATGTATGGGCTTGGCCCCTGACTGGTCAGATCTGTTGCCATTCGGCTGGCGCTGTTGGAAAGAGATGAAAGACAATGGAGAAGTTCTCTGTGACAGAGGCTTCTGGAGAGTTGGTGTGTGGGTTTTTTTGCCACTCGTAAAGTAAGATTGTCAATCACTTTTAGAAATCCGTTCATCAATTAATACTGATTTATTCTCAATTTACCGGAGCAGTTGCTGCAATACTTTTGTCCTGACACTGCCTGTTTAATCGCTGATTTGTTTACCAACACACCGATGGAGGAGAAAGAAAAGAGGCAAACATGCCAGTATTCTATGTAGATCTCGGACGAGAAACTGAACTCCACTGTTACCAAGCATTTTACTTGCAAATGTTCAATCCCAGGAAAATAAAATAGATGAACTGCACACACGAAAATAACCTCCAGCGGGACATTGTTTAAGCATTTTCTGAGACTTGGTAAATCCCATGGTGCCTGACTCGACCATTACCCCACCTGGTATTTCCATCTACCAGCAGGACAAAATTTGGGAATCTCTCACTGGGGTTCGGATGTCACAGTACTTTCAACACACTGCTCACCCTTCTACCTTCCACGAGAATTCAGAACCGCCACAATCACAGCAGTCTACCTAGCCCCGCAGGGGATAAAGCATGCGCGCTAGAGGACCTTTGCAGAGTCAATAATGGACTAGAGGACACTCACCCTGGGGTAGCTTTTAATGTTGTTGGCCATTTCCCCACTGAAACAGGAAAAACCATTTTTTTCCGACTGTTCAGCGCTAGTGTGAGGAATCCATTACCACTCTCATGAACTGCCCTGTGTTGCAGCTAAATGAGACGCTGACTCAGCATATGTCTCCAAGTGCATCAATGATGCACCCAAGATAGCATGTGGTGTGGACCGCAACACATCACAGACTACAAAGGTAGAAATAGTGGTGATGCCCTCTCCCTGTCAAGCTCGACACCTTCCATGGACGGTTTGAGGTTTGCTGAGGATCAAGGCAACTGCACTTTGTCCCGGCTGACGTGAAGAAAGCTTTTAAACAAGTGAACCAATTGAAGTCACCTGAGCCAGGGTCCTCAAGGGGTGCAGAGACCCCTTGGTTTTAACCTTTATATTCAACCTCTTCCTGACTCAGTCTGCAGTTTTCCACCTCATTCTAGCGGAACACCATTGTTCCTGTACCAAAGATACCTTCCATCACCTTCCTGGATGACTACTGCCTGTAGCGTTGACCTCCATCATAATGAAGTGCTTCAAGCGGCTGGCTTGAACCCACATCTGCTCAGACCTTCCAGACACATTGGACCCCTTCATTTGCATACCGCCCCAACAGATATACGGACTATGCTATCGCCACGACCGCACCCACCACTCTCTTTCAAATGGAAAATGGTAACACATGCCAGAGGATGCTGTCCTCAGCAAGACATTCAAGCAAGACTTGTTCAGCAAGACATTCCACACTACTGTGATCTGTACTCAGACCCTTCCTGTCCTCCTGGTTCACGCATGACTGTATGGCCACACACAGCTTCAACCTTTTACTTAAGTCTGCGGACAACACCATCCCCCGGGTTCTGCTCTCCAACAACAATGACACCAAATAAAGAGAGGAGGTAGGGGTCCTGGGTACATGGTGCCAGGACAATAAATTCACTCTTAACGTTTGCAAACCTGCGGAGACAATCGTGGACTGCATGAAGCGAAAGAGGAGGGATCACACTCCCATACACATCAACGGAGCTGATGTAGAGAATGTCTCTGACTTTAAGTTCCTCTGTGTGTTCATCAAAGATGACCTCACCTGGTCCAGGCAAGCAGACTTGGCAGTGGAAACTGCCCAAAAGCCCCTGTACCTCCTGAGGAGACTCAAGAAGCTTGGCATATCTGCCAAAAGGAGATTCTCCCAACATGGCCTTGAAATGCATGATTGTCCTTGGTGTTCAGGAGATGATTTGTGTCCCAACAATTCCCTAACTCTAGGAACAGGTATTACAGTCATAACTGTACACTATTAGACTAGAGAAAAACGTGTGCAGATTGACAGACATGTCGAAGCTCACCTTCATGGTGTCCAGTCTTTGAGCCAGGTATAGGTGTGGTTTCTGTATGCAATGCACTATAATCAGAAAGAAAGGTTTGTGACCTTTTGCGTAGGAGTCCATGCAGTTACTAGCGGACCTCCTGTATTGGAAAACTATTATGGAGATAAAATACTGCCAAAATGTTTTCATAGCATACAATTCTTACAAAAAATTGGAGCCATGATTTGGAACTACACAGCATACAATCCCCAAATGTCCACCGTGATCTGTAAATTTCCAGCAGAAAATCCATGATTATAAACCATGATTCGTATGTACAAAGCATTAAACGTTAGTTGGAAATGTATAAAAAAACGCAGAAATGTAACATTACGAGATTTTTGTCAGGTCCTGGTTGGGGGGCCTCTAGCCTTCTCTATGTGCCCGGGGCTCACAGCTAAGACCTGACTCTGCTACGGGTTCATTCCCCCCAATAGGGGACATCTGTACCCATATTTCAGTGGCCTTGTTCAGTTCTGTCTTTTGTTGGATCATTTGTTTTAACTGGTGTGAGTAGGTTGAGTTTGTTTAGAACCTGTTTGAGTCTTTTGGAGTGTGTTTTGAGTTTGCCTTAGCATGTTTGTAACCTCAGTTGCAGCCAGCCTTTTGTTCATTGTTTTCCTTGCAAGTGTTCCCAGTTGTGGAGAAATAAAATGATATGTTCTTTGCGTCACCTCTGTGCCTGTGTCCTACCTCCTGGCCTCAGTCTGACAATCTTGTGGTCTTACCCACATTTGTGAGTTGTTGACCTGGGACCTAAACTGCCAAGATTCTGAGCACAAACTTAAACCTATTTATGCACACAACTTGATCCACAAAAGCCATGATTGCAGATGTTGTAGGCCAGGACGTTCAAAGGCAATTGCTGCCTTGAAGGTGTGTGAGGTGAATGCCTATGACAAACTTTGGTTACCTTTCTACTTGAAAGTTAGGTTACATCACCGCATTTAAGTATTCGGCTAGATGGTCAATGAAAGTTACCTGTAAATTACTAGATTGATGATGATGGAGAACAATTAAACAAAGTAGAAAATTATTTGCTTATTTATTTTATTTGCATGTGCGCAGATACCTTTTAGGAAGGTTTCTCCAAAGCCTTTGGTTGAGACATAAGCTTAAAATAGTTATCTATGTTGTGTCCAAGCAGACACTCCTTGATTCCATTTCTTGCTGAACAAAACGGTCACAACATGGTGTTCTCAGCAAAATGCAAAAAAAACGAAACACTGTGGGTTGTTCAAACTTAATGTCAATATTTCTTGTCTTTTATATATAGATTTAGCTATGTCAAATGGTCAAAGTGTGCATATTACTGATCATGTTCACTAGATAGTCATCAATGAGTCTCTGAAATATGACATCTAGATAGCACATAGACGTTTTCATTGGTTTACCTGTTTACTTAGATTATTCATTGTCATGGAAATGCTCTATCAAATGTAACCCCATTTGAAACCAAAGACTGCTCAGTCTGCTCATAATGTTTGTAATGTTCAGATACTAAAGAGTTGTAGAATTGATATTCGATATGCCAATAGGTGCCGTTAAAGTGCACTTTTAAAGCTGTGTATATACAAATCATGGTTTACAATCATAGATTTGCTGCTGTGTATTTCTGGATCACGTTTTACATGTGTAGATTGTATGCAGTGCATTTACGAATCATGTCTCACATTTGCTACACAAACAAAATCCATTACCTAATGTTTGCAGCCCGAGCTTCAGATCTCCAGAGAACGCTTTCTCTATTGATTTATCGACTGCCTCATGCTTCTCACTCTTCAAATTGTCAAACACTGGAACCAACACCCAACATTTTAACAAGTAGACATTTAACACATATACATGCACACACATATACACATTGACAAACACTCATACCTTGGTTAAGATGGTCAGAGTCTCTGGTAGTCAGAATAGTGATCCATGGACCGGGATCTGCCTTCGCCTTATTGATAGCTTCAGAAAGAACCTGCTCAGTAACAATTACAGTTAAGACACATTTAGACACTGCCTGTTTAATCAAATAAATAGTTACTACATTATACTATGCACCTACTTCAGTGTCTGTTTGTACATCTCCTACTACTTCCTTCTTCTGTGGAGTATGAACAGGTATAGAGACAGACAGAGTGGAAGACGCAATACCAGTGAACAGCTTGAATGTAGCATAGATTTACAATAGAGTCATTTAGCACACAATTTTACATGAATCAATGCAATGCTAGTGTGATGTTCTGAAGAGGATCCAGTGTGGGACAAAATATCATTTCAGTCAGGGAGGAGAGGGAGAAATGTTTACCTTGAGTAAGGCCACAACCAGTTTGGCAAAGTGCCCACTGGTCTCACCTTTGAGGTCCTCCTCTAGGTCCTTTTTATACTCTAAAGATCCACCAAAGAAGTACATTTCAGTGAGGTCTTGATAAGTCACAGTAGACATATCTCACTAACTTCTGTTTCTGTTCAAAATCTCACACATTCTCAGCTCAGATATTTGGCAAATATAAAATCTTCAAGTGTTCTTGGGTAGGCCAAAACCAGCTTTTGTCAACATTTTGGATAGTTTCTCCAATTTGTCCTTGCATATCCTTTTAGCCTCTGTCAGACTGGAGTGGGAGTGTGGGTGAACTCAAATCTTCAGGTCTCTCCACAGGTGTTCAAATCAGGTTAATTTCTTGGCTTTGGCTGGGCCACTCAAAGGCATAACATATTTATCTGCAGGACACAGATGTTCTGGGGTATTGACATGCTGAAAAGATGATTTAAGGACCTTTTTATTTTGCTCCTCCTCTCAATCCTGACCAATCTCCCACTCCCTCCTGCTAAGAAGCATCCCCATAGCATGATGGTCCCACCACTGTGTTTTGATGTATTCAGGCCGAGTAGTTATATTTTGGACTCATTAGCCTAAATAACCAGCTTAATCAGGCAGCATGTCTTAAACCTTTTAGTCAGAAGTGACATCCGCCCCTCTACCATTAACGCTTGATTAAAGTAGTTGGGCAGATATGACTATCCTTCTTGCAGGATCTTCCATTTCTGCAGAGAAACTCTGAAGCTCTGTTAGAATGGCCGTAAGGTTCTTAGTTACATTCCTGACCAATGCCTTTCTTGCCCAAAACTTAGTTTGGCTGAATGGCCAGCTCTAGAACTAGAGTCTTGGTTGTTCCAAACATATTCCATTTCCGTTTTTTATAACATGCCACCAATCTATGCCTCAATGAAAATCAATGATTAATTATGAATGATCAAATGATGCATCTGAGCTCACTTTGGAGTGTCATTGCAAAGGGTCTGAATACGTATGTACAAAAGATGTCTTCTCGTTATTTAAACATAATAACTCTAGGGACCCCCATGACACCCTGGACCCCTGGTTGAATACCCCATGTACAGGTCATCATGTAATGTGATTATATTATGATTAATCACTACATTAGCAATAAAACATGTGTAACCTACCTTCCTTGTAGATGGCAGAAATCTTTGAAAGCTGTTGGGATGACCTGGTGCACAGCACCTCTAGCAAGGCCTCCTCATCTGTACCAACACCCTATAGAAAAATAAATACAAATATATGACTTTCTCATTCCAATTACTGGCAGCAACCGTAGATCCCGGTCCCTCTTATCGAGGTCCACAACCTGCCGACAATCCCTCACCTCCATGGCCTGCCTCAAGCGATAAGCATCAAACTGTAGTGGGGTCATGACCAGGGCCGCCAGCAAATTCGCCAGCTCCCCAGACACGGCCTTCTTCAGCCCAAAGATCAGCTCCTAGATTGAGGGAAAACCTTCGTTATGCCGACTCTAAACGCTAAAGTCCGAATTTGAGGTGATCAGTTTGGTCGCAGTGCTGTGGTCGTCAAATACCTTGTTCTTTTTGCATTTGAAGGTCTTAGCGATGATTTGTCTTTGTGCATTGTCACGGTTAGTCAGGATTCTTACCAGAGTCACTGCATCTGTGATGCATGCAAAACAAGGTTCGATTATAGCTAACGACACCAATACGATCATTTGGTTCAGTATTTCTTTCTTATTGCCGTTCACTAGGAATTCTCAGATCTTGAAACATCCTCAAAACGTCAATTGTTTTTACTTGACATTAGATAGATCCTCATTCGCAATGTTTTCTATGAGCAAGAATAAACATTCCATTACTCTGTTTGCCTGAGCCACAGCACACCATGGACTACGACTGCCGAACACATACTTTTTGAACACTTAAATAAGTGTTACCATTGCTCATAGACAGCGTACCTTTTTGGTCGAGGGCAGCTAGCATGTCCCGAGTATCCCTCTCTGCATTGAAGTTAGAGGCAGGCCTTATCGTCCCCAGAGTACCCCAGGACATCTCCTGTCATAGGCCCAAGAGGAGAGGGTGAGGGGAGGGGAGATGGATGCACAGACAACTGGGAAGGGGTTGGTAGAACACGGAGACACAGTACTGATGTGACCGAGGACAAGTTGAGGATAAAGGAATTGGAGAGGAAGATGACAATGAAAGCGGTTGCGAGAGAGTGAGGAAGATGAGCGTTGCCCGACTAACTAAACACCTTGTTCTGGCCCAAATCATTGTCACGCCCACAGGCGGGAGGCCTGGATCGGATGGGAGGCCTAGATCGGAGTGCCTCCGGCACCATTTCTAGATGGCAGACACAGGCCAGTGCCAGAACAAAAGCTTTGAAAATGTGACGTTGGCATTGATACCCGGCTTGGTTAGTGAGGATCCGACCGCTGATGTGTTTGTTTGTCACAACGCCTCTCATTTCAAAGCAACCAAAATGACTGTACTTGTAGGTTTGAGTGGTCAGGTAACCTAGGGAGGTCCACAGTGAAACCTGCAAAGGGGCATACTGCCTGGCTTGATTAAGTACACATTTGTATGTTTGACATTTCTTTGTATTTCATAAATGTCAAACAATACAAACTGCCACTCTAGTGAGGAGAAAACAGGATAGGGAACAAGACAGGGGGATGAAACCACACTATGACGAGAGATCGACCGGGCAATAGAAGAGATCAGATATCGAGACTAATAAAGGGACACGTGTTCACAACACTCACGTAGGATGGATTTAAGTTCATGGTTGAATTTCACCTGTAAAAGAGGAAACAGGAAAGCCATCAGACCTAAACAATTGACAGAAAGTCAGTTGTTAACGTGAAACTAACAAAACCCAATTTTCAAACCAATATTTTTTTTTACGGAATGTTAAAATAATGGATGAATACATTTACTTTGCGCGATAAAGTCGTATGCAGCTTGTTCAGAGAAACGGTTTTGATCATTTCTTAATTCATAAATGTGCTTCATATAGCAGCTCACGACTTCAAAAATCTGAATGGTTTGTTTGCCCAAATGTCAGGAAACAAAATGAGTATATAATATACACCCTTTTAGCTACAATTCTTTCCAAAATGAGCTGTTGGACAAATAATAGTAATATTGGTTCCTACCTGTGACAAAATGAGGTGTACAGCAAGAAAGGCCGGCGTCAGAATAAAAGATGTGGCTGAGTTATTGAAACCAACTACATTACATTTACATTTCGGTCCCACCCTCCCTATACCCGCCTTTCAATCAGTCACACACATTCCTCTTGCAAAACTTTTTCAGGGGAGGCATTGAGTGTGGAGTACCTTCACACTTGACTTGTGGTGCCACTGTTGCATCACACATATGGCACCTTGTGTAGATAACGAGTACATGTCTAACATTCCAAGATGAGAAGATATCTGGTCTATCTGCATGGTTTGGTCTAGATAACCCTTGCACAGAGTGGGCAATACGTTGTGACAAACTGGATGATCTGTTTGCTTACAAATAGTTTCTAGGGTTTTTTGTTATAGATATTCATCTCAACTGTAGCACACATGCTATTCTGTGATGGCAAGCCAGATGATGTGCTAATCGTATGACCACAGACCACCTCTCAACAGTGCCTGGCTAACTGCCCTCACCCTAATGAATTATAGAATAATGAATGACAGTTGAGTTGAACAATGGTAATGTAACTTGAACTAACGACCAGCTGGCTTGGGTAGCGACACAAGATTTGTGTCAGGACTATTTGTTTTTGGAAGGATAATGTGCCTGGGTGACAGCCTTTGGCCATAGAAACATAATTAGTCTGATGAACAACCTTTCTGTGTAAAAAACAACATTGCAAATCTAATTAACCGGTTGATTTGGTAGTAACAAGGTTTTTGTAGGAACATTTCCTTGTGGGATGATGAAGCGTATAAATAATTGTATCACACACATTTTTGTAATGAAAATATGCTACTCACTGCAAGGCTTGAAAAGTGTAATTATTTTTAGTAAGGCCAAAGTGAGGATGTAAAACAAGTGGACCTGATAGGACCGTGGGCGCTCACCTCTCGCCCACATGATGCCAAACACGCTGCCCGCCATCTGCCCGGTACTTTAAACCAGGAGTAATCTGTGAGGAGCAAAGTTCCACAGCTTGCCGGTGGTCATTGAAGGCAAGTATTGGACCAATAAGTTCTGTCTTGAAGACAAACTGCAGTCAGGTCCAAACCTTCGGGTGGATGACGAATATACAGACGAGCTGCCCTGAGACGTGCAGACATTTTTCTTAAACCATTTATTTATAAAATGCCTCCTTACTTAGAAAATTGGTGTTGCTACTTGAAGGCATGAAAGGCAAGAGAAGCCTGTTTTCAACAGTAATTAGGTAAAACAAGTTTAGTAATATCACATTTGTGAAGCAAAAACTAAGTTCCCTCAACATGTTTTCACCAGAAGAACAAAATGACCGGTTTTGACTAAATGGAGTAATAATACAATCCTTTGTGAGAGAATGAATGAAGAGTGGTGGGGGTCATGTTACATACTTAAGTAAAAACAGGTAAGTCAAAACTCACGTCAATCCGAGACGATACTAAGAAAGACCGGAGGAAACAGACAAGTCGGACGATGTGAGCGATGCGGGCTGTGGCCACTGTCAACAACACAAGGTTATGGTGTGTGTTTTAGTCACAGGATAATGGGTTTGTGGCACGAACAGGTTATGAAAATCACCTCAGAAATGCTTTCTGTTTCAGTATGCTTTACCTCTATTGCCATATTGTTGAATGTGTAAATGCAGGCTTCAACTTACGTACAGCACGTACTTACCAGAAACATTCACAATTTATCCTAAACGTACTAGTAAGTATAGAGTGAATACTAGGCTATTTGATACTATTACCACATGTTGTCTCACTCTTCAAGGTTTTGTCTGAATCTTAAATGCACAACAGCATTGTATTCAGAACAGCTTGCGTAGTGTTTCTACATTGTCTGTGTGAGCCCAAGATTAGCCAGACTGTGTACAACTAACCTTTGGCCCCTATGCATTATAGTAACGTTACCAGGGTTACTCAACTCTTACCCTGAGGTCCGGAACCTGCTGGTTTTCTGTTCTACTTCATCATTAAATGCACCCATTTGGTGTCCCAGGTCTTAATCAATCCCTGACTAGAGGGTTAAAAAAAAAACAATAACTGTCAAACTGTGTTTGAGTTTCGGGGGTGTATACTGTTAATCGAACGTGTGAATGTACAGTATATCAACCCCAAAATCAAACAGTCAAACCATACTAAGTCCATTAGGGGTATGTTGAATCAGCTGCCATTCACTCCTTTGCCATTTGTATACACCATTTCTACAGGGCTATTGTTTGGACAAAAGCGGTAGACCTTGGTAAGAAACAACGCTTGTTTAGCCAAATATATTATCAATTAGTTGTTTTCTTTGAAGCGTAACATGACCAGTATGACAGTGCATTAATATGATATACATTTTAAATAACTCATAACAGCTGTTGTGTTTTATATTGATAATTTTTAATATATATTTTTACAACCACTCCCTTTAAACAATTCACATATTGTTGGTATCAAAGAAGGATGCGGAGAATAGCAAATAATTTGGTGTTGTGTACAAAAACAAGCATATAACATGTGTTAACAGTAAATAACAAATGCGTGGCTGAGGTCTAAAAAAAGACTGCAATTTCATCCCAGCCAAATAGAAACATCCCCTTTAAGATCTTAAAGAACAATTGCATAAAAGCCCACACGGTCATTGCACTGCACCATACAAAATATTATACTGCATAAAAAATATACTTCCCATCGAATGTTTTCCCAAAATGTAGTACGTTACATATTTAAACAAAAGATAAAAATAAACCTCTTAAAATATAGGATTTCACAACATAATGTACATCCATTTCGCTTCCTTATAAATTAATCTTTAACATAGGCCTGAAGCCACAGAACCATACAGAAGTTACTTTGACCTTGGATAATCGCTGTTGGGTTCTTGTGATAGGTTCAGTCCACTGGGAAAGCTGGCATGTACCACTCAAGACAAGGAATAATCTGAGGCATTAGGCAAACCCTTCCTGTCCAATTCTCTCCAGATGAACACACTCAAAGGCACTTGGTATTTATTGGGGAAGAGTTCTCATGTTGTCACACGTTTCCTCGTACATTTAGACCAAAAAAACGACCCTCCTCAGAAGATTTTTCACAGAATTATAGAAAAGCCCTTGAACTCTAAAGACAAGACATTTTCAGCGTGCTTGAAGAGGACAATGTTAGGTTAAGTATGTGGCGCCACCTGTAGGTGTCACCCATGTCCACATGCGCAAAAGCAGTAGTTGGCTAGGGGCTTGGGGTTACTGTAATAGCTGTACCTAAAGTGCGAGTGAAGGGAATGTCTAGGTAAAGTCACAATAGCTCCAGTTCCCACTGTTGGCAAGGCCGCTCTTCACTCGCTGGTTGAATCACAATGTGGTCTCTGTCATATTGCTTTCCACCTGGAGAGATACAATTTAATAATCAAATATCTGTTATTAACAGTAGTGCATATTTGATTCTCCTAGGGGGACAGTATTGCATCACAGTGTGTGTCATCCCAACAATGCCATTGGGAGGATGAATGTGCAGTATCGTCTCACCCTTAATGTCTAGTACCAAGCCAGGGAAGGTGAGGCTGGTGATGGTGCCTCTCACATGGGCTGTCCAGGTCTGGACGGGCTGTCTGGTCTCTGACCACAGCACCAGCTTTGACCCCGCCTCCACATTACCCATCACCTGCAGAGACATTGTGGGGGCCAACTGGAAATACCGTGAGATAAAGGACGGAAGAGAGGGAGTGATAGGAAAGTTGATTGGGAGAAAGAAAGCGGGAGAGGTAGAGAGACATTACAAACAGGGAAATTAACTGCAAAAACAATATATTGGTGTCACATTTAAGCCAAATATGATCAGAAGACGAAATAGCACTAAAGCTTTAAATACTGCTTAGATAAGGGGTGGGCAATCTACGGCCCGAGGGCCAAATGCGGCCCGCCAGGCTGTTCCATCCGGCCCTCGGAAGGTAATGAAATGGTTTTGAGGGGAATTAATAAACAACTCACCAGCCAATTCTTAAATATCTGAGTCGGAATTTCAACTATTTACACATTATATGGGATCTACTGTACATATGTACTGTATGTTTTAACTTTTTCCCTGAAAATCATTTATGATTACCAAATTACAAAAACAAATGTGGCCCTCCAGTTAATTTCAAAATCCTGATGTGGCCCCCGAGCCAAAATATTTGCCCTCCCCTGGCTTAGAGGCTTTACATACTACTCATGCAGGTGTGTAGCATTTAATGTATTTTCATATAAAGAAATGCAAAAATAGACAAGGGACTAGAAGTGTTCTTTGCACAAATAAGCAAGTAATAATAAGTGGCAATTATATCTTTGGCTCAACTAAAAGAGCTGGCCCGTGACAGTGTTATTATATTTATATATATGGAGAAGACCAGTTAATCTTTGGTGCTTAGGCAGCTTGTTAGGCAGAAATAAGCATACCTTGTTCTTAATAAGGCCGTCTTGGTAGAACCACACATCGCTCATGCCCTCCACCTGCTCGGTCGCCACCACACGTCCTGACTTCATTTCCTCCACGCCGCCCTGGATGGACAGGAAGTGACCTCGCTCCTTATTCTTGATGCGGAAAAAGTGGCGCCTCTGTGGGAAATGGAAACAACGTGTAACAATTAGAATTACGAGACCAAACTTTGGTGCTGTATCATTTACAAACTGAATATAGTCAGTTGGATACTAACTTGTCGTATTGGGTACATAGAGCCAACGGTGACGAGGTGGCTGAATTTGTTCCAATTTGTGATTTCAATCGGGTCCAGTAAGAACTGGCGCCCCCTATAGTTGTTGTGCTCACACAGCACCCAGCTGTAGGAAGAAAGTGAAGCAAATGTTTACAAAAGGGCACATATGGTTGTTGTATGGAACAACGCACACAAAACAACCGTGCTAACTCCCTCCCAACACCTTTCTCCCTCACCTCCCTCCCTCCCTGCCTTACTCACCATCCTCGGTTGACTCTGACTGAAAGTATGTGGTTGTTGTAGCCCTCCTCCAGCATATTGGTCACCTCCGTGTCCACCGTGATCTCCCGGCCCTCGAAACACTCCAGGCCAAACAGGGAGATGGAGGGCACAGAGAACACCTGAGGAAAAGGAATGAGGATGACGAGTGGTACGAGTACGGCTGTTATATGAGGATGACAAGCAGTACCAGGACGGCAGTAATATGAGGACGACGGTCGTACAAGGATGACTGTTTTATAAGGACGGCGGTGATATGAGTATGATGGTTGTGCAAGGACGGCGGTTATATGTGGATGAGGGAGGTTGCGAGGAGTGCGGTTGTTTGAGGATGACGGTTACACATGGACGGCAGTTATATGAGGATGCCGGATGGTGCGAAGAGGCCGGTTATATGAGCATGACGGATGTTGCGAAGAGGGCGGTTATATGGGGATGACGGATGTTGCGAGGAGGGCGGTTATATGAGAATGACGGATGTTGCGAAGAGGGCGGTTATATGGGGATGACGGATGTTGCAAGGAGGGCAGTTATATGAGGATGACGGATGTTGCGAAGAGGGCGGTTATATGGGGATGACGGATGTTGCGAGGAGGGCGGTTATATGAGGAAGATGGTTACACATGGACGGCAGTTATATAAAGAGCCGGATGGTGTGAGAAGGGCGGTTATATGAGAATGACAGATGTTGCAAGGAGGGCGGTTATATGAGGATGCGGATGGTGCGAGGGGGGCGGTTATATGGGGATGACGGATGTTACGAGGAGGGCGATGAGGATGACGGATGGTGCGAGGAGGGCGGTTATATGAGAATGACAGATGTTGCAAGGAGGGCGGTTATATGAGGATGCCGGATGGTGCGAGGGGGGCGGTTATATGGGGATGACGGATGTTACGAGGAGGGCGATGA